>JAKSZP010011414.1:0-21731 GCA_022478985.1 Massospora cicadina | reverse complement strand
ATTTTGTATAATGACAGAAGGTCTTGTAATTGTTGGTGCCAGTAGACTTAAGAATGGTGAGCATACCGGAGTTACTTGACTATTATCGAGGATTATTGGAGAATCTACTTCCCAATTATGAGCAGGAGTTTCATTTGAAAAGTGAGTTTATATCCTCGATTTCATTGTTAAGTTTTTTAGCTTGCACCATTGGCTGAAAACTTTACATCATGTGCAAAGAAATCCAAATACTTTTCAAATAACAACATAGCCTCATCTTGCTGTTCTGCTGACAATCCCATGAGCGCTTCCCACGGAACCACGGTCAGCACACTGAATTATGATCTTGCTGGTAGTCTGAGATCTTCCCATGAGCTGAAATCATGAATATAACAAATTTTCTCTATAGGGACTAAGTGTAGGTAAGCCACCACTTGGTGCCTCCAAATCATTATTGCCTTCTTCTGTAAGTTCGCTAGCAGCACTTTCACCTCCCCATTCCCAGGTAGCAGTAACCCTGGAGCCACATGTGGTTCAAGCCACAAATGCTGGTGAGGCGCCATAATTTCTTTATAAATGCCTTTTAAGGACATCAATTTCAAGCCCAGTCCCTACTATGCTCTGGTGTCCAGATTGTAGGCTCAAAGTGCTTGTTGCTTAAAGTGGGATCCCTTTATACTCATATATCTAGTTGGGGAGGGTCCTGGTCCACCGACTCAGTTGTCAATAACAAACAGGAATCACTCTGTCGCTGTACGTTAGATTGATTTTACTAGAGTGGACCGGATCTGTTGGGATACCACAAGAGGAAAAATATATGGGAATCTGTTGGCCTAAAATAGTAAGAGTTTCCTCCACCATATTTATCACAACGCCAAATTTACTCATAAAAGCCGCGCCAATTAACATATTGTAATTGTTGTTTGGCAAACCCACAGCCAGTGCAGACACCTGGACTGACCCAAATTGTAGAAGCAACGCACTATATGCTCCTTAAGACACAGTGCTATGTGTTCCCGCGGTCTTGTATAATACTTGATAGTCCACATCTGGTTTTAATATAAGTTTAGCCACCAACCGGGTGGATACTATGTTCATAGGTGCTCCCGTATATATGATAGCACTATTTTTGTGTTTTGACCAAAAAGTCACAGTAAATACATTCTGAGTAAGAAGAACCATCAGTGTTTATGACTTGTATGTTTAAGGGCTTTGTGTTACTCAAAAAGGAGGAAATGCCCTTGCCAACCTGAGGATACTCACTAGTGATCTTCTCCATCAGAATGGCTACATTAGCCCCTACTAAAGAGGCAACATTTGTTGAGGGATCCACATTGCTGGTGCCGGTCTGTTACAGGATCTGCCACGCATATGGTTTCTGCACGTCTTGGTGGAATTCAGGGTTATGGGGTGAACTTTTACTCTCAGAAGCAGGGGTATCCAAATGAAAGTTGCTGGTATAACAAATCACTTGATTGAGGTTTGAATTCTACCCAAAAAGACATTTGGAAATTTCTAGGGACAAGTGAATTGGACTCTGCGGAGTTAGAGCGTCCTGTCTCTACTCTGCTTGAGCTTTTCCCTGCTTGACTTTTGCAGTTGGCATTGCATACACTTGTGGGTTGCTAGGGCAACTACCCGCATAATGCCATCTTTGTCCGCACTGGAAGCACGTGTTCTTAAAAGGTTCACATATATAGCTTGTGGCGGAAGGACCAGGTCAAAAGTTGCCAGTATGGTTCCAAGGTTGAGATGAACTGGAGAAGCGTACATGGGCCAAAAAGGGTCCATGGACTTGTATGAGGGACAGATACATTCCAGAGGCTGATAACCCAGTTGCTGCGGCCTATATCCTAAAGAGATTGGAGCAGGGACAGCAGAGACTTTTTGGGCTATGTTGGGGGCGCTGATTGTGGTGGAGAGTCAACTTAAGGTGTTCACAATTCAAATAAGTCTAGTATCTCCATCCAACATGTGAGACATAGCATTATACACAGTGCATTCAAAAAGTTCTGGGACTAACGTTTTAAAGACACAACTTTACAAATAAATGAACTTTTTTATCATAATTTAACATACAATCTTTCCTCTCTATACATATTTATATTGCTAAAACAATTGTTAAAAGGTATGCACATAGTTCCTATTTTGTATAACCATGTTTAAACCAGCTGTTACATTCTTCTGAATTGTCTCTACTTTATCAAAAGGATGAATCTTCAGTACCACCCTCAGATTAGAGAACAGAAAGAAGTCAGACAGAGCCAAATCTGGTGAATAGGGTGGATAATTATAATCTGAAGGTGGCACTGAATTTTATCCTTTTGATAAAGTAGAGACAATTCAGAAGAATGTGACAGCTGGTTTAAACATGGTTATACAAAATAGGAACTATGTGCATACCTTTTAACAATTGTTTTGCAATATAAATATTTATAGAGAGGGAAAGGTTGTAAGTTTAAATTAAATAAAAGAAAGTTTATTTATTTGTAAAGTTGTGTCTTTAAAACGTTAGTCCCAGAACTTTTTGAATGCACTGTGTATAATTCCCAATCTGGTTTGACAGCTGCCATCATCACTATACCAAAGTCATCGGTGAATAAAAAATGTTAGCTCCAAATAGGACGTGTGCTTCCGCCAAAAAACGCTCAGTGAATTCTAGCAGGGTCTCATTTTGGTGAAACTTTATAGTCATAAAGTCGGCTTTCCATTGGGACATCTTGGTGGCACCCCCAAACAGCCAGATAACAATTGCTTTAATTACTTTGTAGGATACTGAGCTATTTGGAAGATAGCAGGTAATTTGATCAGCGCTTTCCACATCTAGAGCGGACAGCAACAGTTTCACTTTTTGTCAATCAGTAGCCCCTTCCACAGCGAATTCAAAACGCTTAAAGTACTCATGTAGATTCCCATAATGACTGAAAGGAGGTAATTTTTTGATACAAACAAATTTTCTTTGCTCTAGGTTCCTGCTGCAAAGAGCAGGTGAATTGGTTTCAGAGTGACTACAGGAACCATCACTTTGTGCGTTATCATGCAGCCATTCAGATGGGCTCAAATCCATAGAAAAGGTCTTGGAAGAAGTGGTGTCTTGAGGGGGGTCCACTGTATGGACTAAGGGATATTCATTTGCTAATCCATAGCATTCTTCCCCCAAGTCACCACTGACTGCCCATTTTCCCTAGCTCCAGCATGCCCCACAAACTGTTCATTGATCAACTGCTCCACTTTAATCAAATAGCATTTACACCATCCATCCTGAAATTCCTGTTGCATCGTTTTATAATGATGTTGCAACTCCCAATGGAATTCCCTCTCCACATTCAGTTTTTGTTCCATGGCTTTTCATTGTGAGAGGACCTCTTTGATTATGTTCTGTAGGTGGGTTTGCTACCAGCTAGCGTTATCTGTTTGTTGATTGGCCTCATTTATTTGGTTAATGAGGGAGGCTCGTTCCCATACCAGTTCCTTGTTGGCCCATCAAAAGGTATCAAGGCACCCTTGCATGTCCGCATACTTTTTGTCTCAGCAATTGAAAGAGGGAAGGCTCGTTGGCACTCATCCTGATTAATAACTTTCAGTTGTGTAACTCGACAAATAAGCTGTAGATATCTGGGAGACACTGACTGAAGGATAAGCGCATTATTTGCCATTTTCTGGGTATTCAATTCAATATGAAGTTGGGTTAATTCTGTTGATAGAGAGCCAACTTAGGCCGCCACTTGCTGTTCCATCAGGGTCATTTTTTCCTTAAGCTGGGCAATCACAGTTTTGAGAGCTTCTGCCCACTCAGCTAGCTCCATCATAAAGCGCTCAGTATTATTCCCCAATGTTGTTACGTCCTTAATCCATTCCACAGATAGTCCATGATGGTCCAGCAGTTCTCTTATTACTTGAGGTAATTATAAATTTAATTGTGGTACCAGAATGTCCAATTGACGGCGGACGTCCCCAACACAATGATCCATCTGTACCATCGCCCCTTGTACCTCTGAAAATGAACGATCTAGGCGATCAATCAGGAGGCGAGTATCTTGCTGCTGTGCTTGTGCAAACTGTAATACACCCCCAATTTCATTATTATGGTGGGCCAGCACATGCAGTAGCTGGCGAATTGAAGGTTGCACATAAGCAACTAGATATTCCTCGATTCTGTGAGTACTGAGATGACAAACCAACCCTATTGTAGTTGCATCCAAATAATACATGTACCGTGTATAGCGATTTTCTTGGTTGCATTGGTTATAGATCAAACTCAGGGCATTATCCCCAGTTTCATCTTTGTATAGGCAATACCCGCACAACAGCCGCTCCATAATAGTTCTCAGTTGTTGGGGAGTCACATTGGTGGAGCGTCCTTGTTGGTTGATTGTCATCTCAGGGCAATTCTCAAATTGCAAATTAATCATAGCTTCATCATCACCCAGTTTGGTCACATTAAATAATGTTAGTTCATGGTTAGGTGCCTCCCAGGCCTCTTCAGCATAACGCGCCCAGAATCTGATCAAATTTATGTTGGAACAAATGAGGACTCATCATTGTATTTAATTGTTGAAAAACTACAGTTGCCTAGTGGCCCCCTGTAGTGAGCACCACTTTTAGTTCTCAGCATATAGGCTCAATTCCGCTGAGTCAGTTTACACAGGGTATTAGCCACTGAGCAACCAAATCAGAGGATATGGAGATCGCTGACTTCTACTAATAAACTCAATATACTTATAAATAGAGGTATCGCCCTTACTTCAGCCTTTATTTATATTAATCACAGACTTATCTGCAATTACTCAACCACATGGGAGAAGATCCCCTCTTTAATCCTCCATGTGACTCTTTATATCTCAGTTCCCCAAGCCAGTTGCACCCTTGGCTTGGTAACCTTCAATTCATCTTTCCTTTTCTAGAAACTCTTGTTTGTATCAAATCTCGGCATAAATCCTCTCAATTCGACGAATGGTCATCATCTTGATCAATTATAATTTTTATATCTTTTCTAATAAATCTCAAGACTCATCTCAATTCCCCCTTCAATCCGTTGGTATAGGTAGCATATCATCCAGTCATCTTAACTTCCTGGCAATTAATTCTTTATATTTAATTTTATATACAAACTTTTTGGAATCCAGCAGGCAATAAGCACCAGCAAGCAGATATCAGCTGGGTTCTTACAAAGGAAGAAGGGGACTTAATTTGAAAGGTCTTATTTCTGAAAATGGAGCATGAATTGGATCACATTTGTTTAAGAGCATTCAGCGCTGATATTGAGCAGCTGATTAAACAGGTCGAGGAGTTGAAGACTCACAAATGCAGATGTGAGCCATATGCAGCAACTGATGCTGAAGAAAGAACTCCTATGCTAATTGGAAATATGACAACCCCAAGAAACATGATACCCACTTTTACTGCTATTTAGGATATGATGCCCAAAATTTTATCATTTAAGCTGAGTAGCCAAACCAAGGGAGGTGGTTAGAGAAACCTAGGAGGAATTCTAAGCTACATTGAAATTGCTGACTTTCCATCAGTATAACGCCACAGCGTTTTTCTGATTTTTAAATATGACAATGTATGGATACAGCAATCATTAAAAGGCATTGATGGTGATGAATTGCCTAGATATTGATTCTCAAAACCTAATGTTGCCCCATCTAGAGGGGGACAGCTGGTCATACCCAGAGGCCAAAGCAGCCATTATGAAGGAATTCAAATAGCCCAAAACGCATGTCAAAGCGCTAACAAGGCTTTATGGGCATTTAATTTTATAAAAATGAATATTTAGAAAGTTTCACTGATCGTTTCTACCAGAAATTGTAAATCCTGGTTGGAGCAAAGGTTCTAAATGATTTTGATGCCCAAATTACATTACTACGGCCCTTTGTCCCTACCGCAATTTGCATCAGATGATGTCTTCTGTGTTCATGATGGAAATTACCACCTCTAAGATGATAGACAGTTTAAAAATCTTGGGAGCTACCTTTGATGCCCCAAATAGAAGTTTCAGATTAAACCAAGTATGAAATTTGAATCTCACAAAAGGGAATGAAGTTGCTAAAGAAATGAATAATTGAACCTTGCTAGGGAACAAGCCCAAAGACTTTAAACGGATTTATAAGAAGGAGAAAGTCTGTTATGAGTGTGGAGGAAAGGGAAAGTTTGCTGTACATTGCAAGAAACCCAAGGATCAAATCAACATGGTCCAAGCAATAGAGTCTGCAACTGCAAAGGAGTCAGGAAAAGGGCCTGCAGCCTAGATGAACAAACTAGAGCTGCAAAGAAGCCTGTTCCTCCCAATATTATGCACAATGAAATTAACATCAGTGATCTGTTTGTGGATGAAGATGTACAGTATCATCTGTATCAAGTAGTCAATTTGGACGTAAATGCGGTAATGAGATCTGGGGAAAAGGGGATTGACCCTGAGATAATCAAAGAAGTTGTACAGCCATACACCTGACAACTAGTGGGCAAGTTTTTAAGACAATTAATAGGAAGCAGTTACTATTTCCAAAGCCACAGGAAAGAGCAGCTATTGTTCAAGCCACTCATAAGGTTGTCAGACATGGAGGCCTGAGAAAAATGACTGACCATATTCACCAGTACTACTACTGTGAGTCAATCAACTATGATGTCGCAGACTATCTGGCTTGTTGTGTGGAGTGCCAGTTGCACAAGCCACATAAGAATATTACTGGATACTGACTGGTCTGACCTGGATTTTCTTGGCATACAGTGTCCATTGACATGATAAGATTACTGACAATGAGCACAGGGGGAGTCAAGTACATAATAGTTGCAATCAATCATCTGATGAGATGGGTTGAGATGAAAGCCCTGGCAAAAGTAGATGCTACCAGTACTGCAAAGCTCATACTAGATCAAGTAGTATACCAACATAGATGCCTGCAGGTCCTGTTGAGCGATAATGGGACAAATTTTATGTCTCATGTGATCCCATGATTAAATGAGATAATGGGGATCTGAGGAGTCATGTCTGTACCATACCAGCTGGAGATAACAGACTGGTGGAACGATTATATGTGACGCTGGCTATGACGCTGAGGAATCTGGTTGCAGGAAGAACTTCTACGTGGGGAATGTACCTGAGTTCGGTGACATTTGCCTACAATATCAGTCATCATATGGCAACATAAAAAATGCCGTTTGAGTTTCTATATTGGAGGAAGGCCGCGTTGCCACCAATTTTATATTTGGTGGTGGAACCAACATTGGGGATGAGTGCTGAGCAGTACCTGAACTGATTGACAAATATCCTGATTGAAATGCAATCACAGCATTTGATATTACTTTGAAAAAAAGGATATGAGCAAAACAATGGATGATATGAACTGACTGGCCTTAACAGAATACCATATAGTCAAAAGAGTTGCATATTGTGATATGCATGGTTTCAGGAGAAGAAACAAATTGGATGTGTTGTGGTCAGGTCCATTCGAGATTATCACCAAGATGCTAGTGGAAACCTGCTCCATCAAGTACCTCTTGTATGGAAGGATAGTAAATCAAGTCCATGATATGTATTTAAAGCGATGGATTGGGGAAAAAAAAACAAAAAAGAGTTCCCAAAGGACTGCTGAACCATTAAGTTGGTTATGTCCTAATGGTCTGGTTAAGTACAAAAAAGGACCGCTGAACCAATCTAGATGGTTAAGTCTTTAAAAAAGTTAGACCTCTGAATCATAGAAATATGGTAGGTCTAAGTATACCTAGGAACCAGTTTGGGGGAATAAAATAAAAATATGGACCACTGAACTGAAAAAAGTCAAGTCCCATGGAAAAAAGAAAAAATAAAAGATTGATAAAAGTATTGGATTAAATATTAAAAAACGCATAGAAAAACTGATAAATTTCTTACTTTTTTTATTGGTTATCCTTAATTTGAGGATGATTCCGCCTATGTCTCCTCTTGGGGGAGTGAGGATGGATTGCAGTAGGAGTAAATAACTAATCAAAATCTATGTGAGATCAGATGCTAGCGAGGGCTAGACCTACACAAAACCAAGTTTGTTGAGTGGATGCAGATCCCTATGAGAAAGTGACTAGGGTAAGGGAAATTGAAATGTTGGAAGAAGCCAAACGCAATACCCTGGAGCGGGGAGGGAAGCAACAGTATAATAAGAGGCAGTTAGTGATAACTCTGAGTTATCCTGATATGGCAACAAAGCTGGAATAATGGTCTTGAGCACTTGCTGATGGGCTTCGTCAAGAACACTGGACATATGGGCCAGCAACAAGCAAGGGATACTAGTTGGGGGTTGCCAAATTATGCCCCCTATCAAAGCCATCAGTGGAAGATACCAATAAGATGCGCCAGAAATGATATAGTCATGCAAGGAGAGAATGGCATCCTGCAAGCAACAACTATAAGCTTCTCAGAAGCTGAAGCAGAAAGAGCAATTGAAACTGGGAGAGACTGGAAGCTTCATGGCTCAACTTCAAAGAACTTGTCTGGCAAAGTGAAAAGTATAGGCTGCAATATCCTGATCTAGGATGTTTTCAAGATCAGAAGAATTCAGAGCTATGGACAAATCCTCAGTGACTTGGGTCCTTAATTATGCATAGGGGAGTTCAAAATGTACACTGTTGCCAATGGTTAGTTTGGTGTCCAAGACATCTGTCTTGTAATAATGACCAAGTTAGAAGAGGAACTCCAGAATCAAGTCTGATCTGGCAAGGAATGAACGATTGAGAGCAAAGGTCATTTCTTCAGGAGGTTTGATGATGTTAGAAGTATCTGCAAAAGGATCTGAATCCAGGAGAGTCTTAAAATCTAACTCTGTAATTAATGACAGAGCAATATTGGTCATGAGTCATTTGAGACGATTGCTAACCTGGTTTCAGTGGGGCTGGCTACCGTTTCCAGTTTTTCTAAAGAAGGACTAGCTACTGATACTTGACTAGAAGTATGAGTCTTGGAAGGACCATAGAAAAGGCACCGTTGTGCAGATTGACTCACCCGCTGGAAGAGCTGAAGGTCTTGATCAGACAAGCTATTTAGTAGCTGTTGGTACCATGACTCAGAATTTGACATATGAGCTTTATGAGAGGGGGATGTCAAATTTATATGATAGTCAACATTATGCACTATGAAATCAATTAAGCTCCAATTTCAGAGAAATTAAACTTAAAATTAATGGGATAAGCTCTCCAAAGAGAAGAATCAAGAATGATATGAGCCAAGAGGTTATTATGGGAAAATAACAAGGGCAAACATAAATGAGCATTCTTAGTTGGGCTGCAAAACAAACAATGACAGCAAGAATCTCCTGTAGAAGACAAGGAGAAAATTAGGAAATTGAGGACGTTGGATCAAAAATCCCTTGTATGACAGCGGGTCATATGCCCTGATGGGGGGAAACTGGATCCTGGGATTAAAATTTTCATGAATAAAGCAATCAGCCCGTCATGACAGAAGGTCATGAGGACTGATCTCTAAGTAGGCAGTAGTGAGGAGGAAGAGGAAGAGAGCTGCATGCTGAAGGTCATCCCAAGCAGTGTTGAGTACTGATGATCATACTCCACTTGAACAAATGAAGTATTCAAATGAGTGTCTGAAGCGGTGTTCTCCTGCCACAATCCTTTTCTCACTGGAAATCCAGGCAAGAGGGTGGGGTTGGGATTTTTGCCCATATTCCCATTCAACTAGATTACCAGAGATTGCTAGGGGACAATTTCTTAATGCGAAGTGAATTGAATATTGGTTGACCGTGATTTTGGGGTAACTATGTTTGGGGGATTTTAGGTTATTTGCCTGGTCAGATCCATCAGGGATCAATCCGGATGAATACTTAAGATCTCATTGGGCAGAGTTTCTGATAAAATAGGGGCATCTAATAGCTGATTAACTATCAAGTGTACCAATTAGGATTGGTCAGGTTTCATCACCAATTGATTGGGAATTTAAGGAGTAAGTTGTGAGGCGAGTGATGCCACCTGCAACTAGCAAATCAATTGTTTGGTTTGTGACCTGCCTTAATGGGTAACAAGTCCCATTACCTAAGCAGGTCGCTTGCCAAATATGGTTGGTTCACTTGGATTGAGAAAAAAATGTTAGGGACACGTTTTCCAACTCTTTCCATTTTAGGTCTCAAGGATGTCCAACAAAGAAATCCTAACCAGATGGAGAAGACCATCGCCGCTGAGATGAGGATGGGTAATTTAATGGCAACAGCTGCCATTTCATCAAGGAGGTGCCAACTGAGGTTTGGGTGCTAAATTCCCCACTATAAATTCCCTAAAGAATTCAATAATAAAAATACACTACTGTACACTAATTTACACAAAGTTAGGAAGAGATACAGATCAGCTCGACTCTCCATTTAGGTGTCACCCATCTTTTGGTTGATACAGGTGATAAGGATTTAATTGGCCAGGTGGACTAAGATCCTTGTATGGCAGGAAGCCAGAAGACCATTTTATCATATCCAATTCAAGTTCTATTCTTTCTCAAAGAAATTATTGCTTTGCTCTATAATTGGGAGACTCTTTAGGATAAAGAGTAAGGATCTGAGCGGGGATCCAGAGAATAAGCTGAATCGAATCAGGGATTGCTGCTGACAGTGTGTCAAACAAGAGAAACCGTAAGCAGGAATCTAAGCATAGATTGAGTTAGGCGGTACGAGGAAACAAATCCCTATTCAGGACATCATAATTATTTTGAGAGGAAATACTGGCCAAGCGTTGGACTAAAATCTAATACTTCAATTCAACTATGGATAATATTCACCATACTATTATCAACAATTATATTAAATACTATCATACAGCGCAGAGAATTGCACAAACCCCAAACTTGTGCAATTAATATATTTATAGGGGTTATTAACCAAGAATAATAAGAGAACCTATAAAATTAAACAGCAATCTAAGGAAATGTCTTAGAATAAAACTGCTACTTTGCTTAACCTTGTTTATTTATTCCAATGATATTGTATATGGGAACACAGAAGGAGGAGGTGATGGCCCTGATATATGGGTGCATAAAAACAACATGTAGTTTTCAATAGTGATGCATTTGGTATTGAGAACTTAAAAAGGGGACAGATGTCATGTTATCCGTTGTAACACACAGAGTCCAGTAATGGTGAGCAAGGTTTCTGGTTAGGATCAGTCAAAGCCTTTCAAATCCAAGGATTATTTATGTGCTATGAAAAACCTGGCTCATCTAGTGGTATTGAGAATGTGATGTGGCACCAGTTTGGGCCAGTGTTTAATGTAGCAGACAATAGGGTCACTTTGAACCCAAGGGATGGGTCCCCAATGAAGTGGAGACTAATAGTGGGAATTATCTTCTAGAAGGGTTGAGGATGGCCAGATTAATTCAGTCTGTGGTGATTCCAGTTAAGTGCCAAGAATTTGAAGCTGTGTTTGATCCTAAGGGGATACTCTTTATCACCTATGGAGGTTTTTGCTTGTTTGTTTTGTTTTGCAAAAGGGGTCAAGCTTCCCATATGTTGTCACGTTTACCCTTTTTTAGTACTAGATGGTCCCAACCTGAGGGGGGGATTCATCGATGTTTATTGAATTACGCCTAGGCTCCTAAGAGCCTGAGGCGAGGGAAGGGGAGGGAGGAGGCATCGAGAAAGGGAGGGGGTTTGCGCGCCAGAGCCGTGCTGCAGTGACAACTGAGCGGGGGAGGGTTGGCGACATAGTGCAGACCTTCAGGGCCATCTCAAAGTGTACCTGAAAGTGGGTGATCATGTGTGGAAGGGTCCACACCTGCTGGTCAAAGGCAGCACGAAGGAAGGAGTTATGGATGGTCCAGATGGCTATGGCATAGGCGAGGACACGGAGGGGTTGGTGGCAACCAGACAATGTCTGCTCGAACATGAGGTCTTGCACAGGGTGTCCAGACCGGGCTGAGCATGGAGGAGCGCGCGGGCCTTTGGCCAAAATGCGGCGACACCTGGACAGGTGAAAAAACGATGGAGGTGGGAGTCAATAGGCTTCACACAGCAGGGGCAGCTTCGGTGCTGGAAGGTAGGGCCAGTCTAGTCCCCTGTCCTGTATGAACAGTGGAGCACCCTCCATAAGGTGTTGGACACCTTTGCTGACAAGATGGGGTGATAGACGTCCTTCCACAATTCCTTAAGGTCAAATCTCACGGAGTGAGGGAGGAGCTCAAGGAGTCTTGGGCGAATGGGAGGACGATCTTGGGGGTTGAGGCGAGTTGTGACAACTTGTCCATTGTGCACAATTGCATGGCGACGGGGGCTGAGGCCAGGGCCTTCCCTTCTGTATGGGAAGACATGGTGGATCCGCGCGCCTACTCGTTTCAGGGCAAGGAGAGCCTGGTTCCAGTAGGGGGATGAGGATGGATTCAGGAAATGGCCTGGGTGGTTTGTGAGCCACTCCCCTAATGAGGTCAGAGATGCTCTAGGAAGACCCAGAGCTGCTGACACTGACTGGCGGAGGGCGGGCGCCCATTGGGGCATGGGGGTCGCGTCCCAGCAGACAATCGGCCATAGGAACTTTAGGAAGATTGTGGTGGCGTGGGATCGCGTGTCCAGAAGCCCTAGGCCCCCTTCATTGCAGGGTCGGGCAAAGGTTGAGAGGGCCATTGGTGGATGGTTTGAGCCCCAGATCCAACAGCGGAGGAGTACATTGAGCCACATATAAAAGGCTTCTGTGAATGGGCAGACGTGCGCTAGGAACCAGACTTTGGAGAGGAGGAACACATTGGCCATCAGAGCTTGACCCTGGGGGGTGATGTGCTGCTGGTTCCAGCTGGAAATCCTGAAGTTAACTGCTGCGAGGAGCAAGTCCTCATTGTCTTTTAGCGCAACTCCTTGTTGGTTAGTGAGAACGCTCAGGTGACGGAAGGTACCGCGCACAGGTTCAATACCAAATGGTGGGGGGAAGGTGGGGGAGCCGACCTGTACAACTGTTGTCTTGGAGGTGTTGACCATGGCGTTGGACGCCTTGGTGTACCTCTCAATGGTCACAGCAGCGAGGGCAACATCTCCAGGGCAGCCAAATGCAATGGCGGTGTCATCTGCAAATGCCGTGGTGCGGATGGGGCTTTACCTGGGACCAGAATCCCTGTTAGCTTGTCCTATAAGGAGGCCAAGAGGGGGTTGAGGGTGATGTTAAAAAGGATAGGGCTCAGGGGGTCCCCTTGCCGGAGACCTTGTCCAACTGGTACTGCCACTGTAAAACCCATTGGCGCCAGGACTCTGGTGTGGATCTGGTCATAGAGCGTTGATATCCAGCGCCTAGCTGCGGGGGGGAGATGGAAGCGGGCCAGGGAAGCATCAATATACTTCCAGGCCACCCAATCATATGCTTTCTCCATATCCAGGAGAGCCACAAAGCCATTCACCTTAAGAGAGTTAGCAGTCAAAGTCACGTGAAGGTCATTATAGTTGTCCCATAACGACCTCCCCGGAATAAAACCGTGCTGGGATGGGGAGAGGCGAGGTGACACCCATTTGGTGATGTGGTTGGCCAGAAGCTTTGTGAAGAGCTTGTGGTCTGTGTTGATCAACGCTATGGGGCGCCAGTTCGCTAAGTTCTCACGGTCTGACTTCTTGTGAATGAGGGTCGTGATTGAGCCTCTGGAGTCGGGGAGGACCTCGCCATTCACCAAGAGTGCAGCGAAGAGGTCGCAGAGGGTTCTGGCTATCACCGCAGGTTCCAGAAAGTACACCTCGAAGGGTATTCCGTCTGGGCCTGGGGCTTTAAGCTGTGGGGATTTCAGAAGGGTTTCCATCACCTCCTGGATGGAAATAGGCGCCAGTAGAGCCTCATCAGCCCGTGGGTCAATGGGCGGCTCTGGAGCCCACCACAGGAAGTCTTGGATGTCCGATGGGTCCACCTGGGTAGCATGGAAGAGGCTTGAGTAGAAGCGGTGTAGTTCCTGCGTATTTTCCTCCTTATCCGAAGTGGTTGTAGTCCAATTTCTCAGTGCAGTAATATCCTGCACTGTTGACCGGGCTTTCTGTTTCTGAAAGAAGAAGCGGGTGGGGCGTTCCCATTGAGCATAGTAACGAGATGTTGTAAAATTTACTGCCCGTTCTTCCTGCAGTGTGAGCTCCAAGCGTAGTGCTTCCTGCGCCGCTTCCCATTCTTCCAACCATCTGGGAGAGGGAGAAGGCTGGCAGTTTCGCTCCAGATGTCTGATTCTGGCTTCCGCCCTTTTGACTCTGGCGCGAGCTGCGGTCATCTGGGCTTTGGCACAGTTGTAAACAACGCGGGTGATGCCCTCCTTGGTCACCGCCCATATAGCCTTGTGGTCAAGCAGGTGGGGTGGGGGGGAGGTGAGAGTCTCCCGGATAGTCATAGACAGCTTCTCCTTAGTGAAGGGGTTGTTGAGAAGAGCTGGGGCAACCCTAGGCCAGAACCTACGCGATGGTCTAAGTGTGGTGGTGAGGACAACGGTGAGTGACCTGTGATCACTCAGATGGTTGTCACGAGAGATGGGAGAGGAGACGCGGCCAATTAGCAGGGGGCCAATCAGTGCCATATCTATGCGTGACGCTGACTGGAAAGCTCCTCCATCATACTAGATCCTAGTCATGCAACCTAGGCCAGACGCGGAGGGTGGAAGCGCATCTATAAAGCCACTCAGGCGAAGGAAATCCTGGAGGCGACTTGATCCAGGGTGTTCCTTTGCTGCAGGGGGGTAAGAGTCACGGAAGTAACTTGTGGTTGTGTTGAAATCTCCTAAGAGGACTGTACTCCATGGGAGATTGAGTTAGACGAGCTCTTCCAAGAGCCGATTTTGCTCCTGACCTGCATTAGGCAGGTAGATGCTTGCAGCGAAGAAAGAGAAGTCAGGAGTGGTGAGTTTGGCCAGTATGAGGCGGCCACCTAGATATTGTGAAAAAGAATGGGTTTCAACCCGGGATTCAAAACAATAAGGGCGGCATGGTTGTCCAGAAGGAGTTGCCTCCAAACTGTTCATTCCATGCATATTGTTCGTGGGGGATGATATGGGGCTCCTGGACAGCAGCGATGTCAATTTGTGCTGACCTGAAGTTGTGGAGGAGGCGGGCTCTCCACTTAAAGTCCCGCAATCCATTCGCGTTGATGGATTGCAGGGCCAGGGTGCTGCCATGGGGACTCATAGCTGTTCCCCTCCATGACCTGGGGGGTTGCCAGCGCTTAAACCTGCTGCTGTGAGGCGGCTAGTTTTGAGTCCTTTAGCTTGACTATTAGCTGCAATCCGTGAGGAGCGTTGAGGGTTCTGAGGGGAAGGAGAGGGTGGGGGGCGGAGGACCCAGTAAGCCAGCCTAGGATGCTGCCCCCGCTCCGTTGCAGGGGAAGGACCTGAGGGTGCTCAATGGTGACCTCCGCGGTGTCCCCATTTGATTGTCACGTTTACCCTAATATCCTTCAGGCTAGGACTGCGTTGGAGGAGTACATAGGAACAATTTTAAGTGAGGGGTTGATCATGCCTTCCAAATCCTCCATGGTGTCCCCAATGTTGTTAGTGCCATAATCTGAATGGAGAGTTGCAACTGTGAGTAAATTTTTGCCAGATGAATGCTGTCACAGAAATTGATCCATTTTGAATGGCTTTGATCAAGGATATCCTCCTAAGGTTGTAGGATGCACATTCTTCACCAAAATGACCTCATGGATACCTTTAATAGGGTCTCAGAGAATCTGGAACACCAAAGGATATATGGCATTAGAAATGTCACCTGAGGATGTTCCAATGCCGCGTGATGCCTTTTGGATTGTGTTTTTCCCCAGTAGTGTTCCAAAAATGATTTACCAGGTCCTAGGAAGAATCATTAGATATTTTTTCATAGCCTATATGGACAGCATCTTGGTTTTTTTTTATTTTAAAAAGGGAGCATATACATGACATGTGGGAGGACTTGGGAGGAATTGTAAAGGCAGGGTTGAGGTGAAGCCCTCAAAATGTGAGTTTAACCAGAGTTTGTTCATTATTTGGTTGATTTAATGTTTCAGGATGGCCTGAAAATTTGTCCAGATAAGTTGTGCACCATTAAGGCATGGAAGGCTATAATGGATCAGACCAGGTTTTGTAGTTTCTTATGGAAAATAATTTTTTGTAACAGTTTGTTCAGGACTAGTCAAGAGGAGCCTTTACCCTCTCACAATTGACTGGAAATGGAATATTCATATGAGGTGGAGGAGGATGAGGAATTCAGATCCTTGAAGGAGTAATTGCTTTTGGCTCTGGTGCTGGCCCATCCAAACCCCTAAGGCCATTTGTAGTCAAGATGGATGCTTTAAATTACGTGGTGATGGCGGTCTTGCTACAATAGGATGGGATGGGTTGTAACACCCTGTGTGCTTTTATAGTTGGAAAATGTAACATCTGAAATAACTTCTTCATATATGACAAAGAATTGCCGGTGGTAGTGTCATCCTTGAAGGAATGGCAACATTATCTGCTGTACGCCCACTTTCCTTTTATGGTTCAAATGGATCATAAAGCCCTCAAATATTACCAATCCCCCTCCCAAAAAATGAACCAAAGGCAGGCTTATTGACATGTAGGATTGGTTCAGTATGATTTCTGGATTAAATACTACCCAGGGCAAGACAATACATTGTTAATTAGTTGGTCCAGGATGCAGGACTATCATACCCAAAAAAATAGAGAAGTTCAACGGTACAATCATGCTCTGGCCTGATAAGTTTGCAATGATTGAGGGTAGGAAGACTAGTTAGACACCCAATTTAAAAGGTGTAGCAACATATGCCACTTGCGCAAAACAGCTACTGGATGAATTGGGGAGGGTCAACAAGGATACTGGCACTGTCATATCTTGATGACATTAGTGAGGGTACCAACTGTAAGGATAAAGCTGGTCATCAGGAGGCCAAAAAGGTCAAGTTAGCAGGCCTTCCTGACCTCAATCATACCCTGGACCAACGCTGGGTTCATGCCAGAGATGCCCAGGTTGGTCTAGGGGATGTGCGTGATGCACAGCCCTGAGTTACAACAAGGGCGTTGAAATGCACTAGCTATAGTCTAAGTGGTGATGGTTCTGTTTGGGTGCTTGGCAAACAGGGTTTTTTTCCTCATTCAATTTTTGATATTTTGAGATTGGGTTGGCTTTACCTACAATCAATAACTCAAGTTTGGTTGATCTTGAGCTACAGTGCCCTGGTTAATGGTAGGATGCGCTTATTGGGTCGCTTAGGATTAGCACCATTTGTCCCAATCAACGATTCACCCCCTATTGTTTAAATATGATTTATGAGGCCAACGTTCCTCATTGGCTGCCTCCTTAATAAAAAATACCAATAGTTTACATTTTTTGTTATAGTTCCTTGGGCAAACCTGTGCGTGGACCTCCTCAGGGAGGTTTCTAACAACGTTGGCAGTTCTATTTTTACAAAATTATCTACAAGATCAAGTACACCGTTGGTCCCACTTGGTCCCCTCCATACTGAGGCACCCAAACCCTTCAGCACAGATCTTCGCTTGGTTATGGGCTCCCTCATGGTGTCCACTCAAGTGTTGCTGTTTATATGTTACCAACTACTCTATATTGTGTTATATACCCTTGCCCTAGGTTACTTCAGCTCTGGCACCCTTTGCGGTGCCCTGTTTACCATTATCCTAATGACTAGTTCCTTGGCAGTGTGGCGGTGCACCTTGCACCACATCTCTAGAAATGGGAGTGTTACAGACATTCTCCTTACAGGCACTGTATGTATGAAGTAAAGGGGGATGTTATACAATAACTCTTGGGTTTAAGTCCTGTATATTGTACTTTACAAATGAGATGTTGCATGCCTCACATGATCACCTGTTGGCCTGTCATCCTGAGTTTGAAAACATAATGAAACTAGAATGGCTAAACTACTTGTGTATGGGTCTTTGTGTGAATGTTCAAAATAAGTATAGAACGTTTGCCTGTGAAGGTTGAAACATATAAGGAAGGCTCCATTGGGTAAGTTAAAGCCCATCAGATTTGAATTTCCATGGTCCTCAGCGAGTGTAGACTTTATAATGGGCCTACTTTAGGTTCATGGGAAGGATTGCATTAATGTATCATTGATCAGCTGACCAAATATGCGGAGTTTTTCTACTGCAGTACCATTTTTTTGGAAAAGGACGCAGTAAGTGCTTTTGTAGATAAGGTCTTTGTGCATCACGGGTTTCCAGAAGAGATTTTTTATGACCATGGGCCTCAGTTTACTTTGAGATTCTGGTTGCAGATTCTTGAGGCTTAAATCTCTTTCTATGCTAGTCAATGGCTACCATCCCCAGTCAAATGGTCATACAGAAAGGGTTAATCAAGTACTTGAGAGGAATCTTCGCTGCTATATCTTCTCATGTCAAGATGACTAGGTTTTGTGGGTTTGGTTGGCTCAATTTGCATATAAAAACAGGTTCCATGCTTCAACTTGGATTGCACTGTTCTTTGACAACCATGAAAAAAACCTCAGTTAGTCAGGGAATTAGGTAGTTGGGCTTTCCCAGGGGTGGATGAAACGGCTCAGACAATGGTGAGTGCTTAGGTGCGTTGTGAGGGAACTTAGAGGAGGCTATTTATTGTCAGAAGTGGCAAATGGACTGGCATAAGGCACATGACCCTCAGTTTAAACCTAGGGACTGCTTACTGGTGATGTAAAAGAACTATGCTGTGCTGGTGAGAAGTCAGAAGATGGTACCATTGTCCTTGGGCTATGTAAAATATTCTGCTCTGTCAATAAGTTGTGTTTAAATTGGAGTGGCCAGGAATTCTAGGGATCATCCAGATCAGCATGTGTTTCAGTTGTGTTTGTTTAAGGGGTGATATCAGACAAACCAGATCCTTTGTTTCCTTGGAGAGATGAGCATTTTGAGTATGAGGCTGAGCAAATCCTTGATACTTGATGTGTCTGGGGGTCATCAATGGCTATTGGTGAAGTAAAAGGGTTACCTAGTGGAGGAGGCTACCTGACAGATGTATGAGGACTGCGCTCATTGTCCTGAGAAGGTCCAGGAGCTTTTTTCCTTATGTGTGGGTAATGTAATAAGTCAGGCACAGCCTGATAATCACATAAAACTGATTCATGAGGTTCCAACTCATTTTTAGGAACCTGGCTTGGAGATTGAGATGGTGGAGAATAGTCCATTTTGGATTGCAGACCAAGGGGAGGTTTTGAGTGTACCAGTGGGGAAACAGCTCAAGGTGCAGGTATGCAAGTTGGGGGAAATCAGGGCTGAAAATTTCATTAAATCCTTTTATATTTATTTTGTTATTTAATTTATTTGAATTGTCATAGGTTGGGGTTGAACGGTCGCATCTTGTATTGAATTGGGTGTTCCTTGGGAGCCTATCTCATCATAAGACTAAGTAATCTCGAGACAATAATATAATAGGAGTGAATTAGAAACAAAACTCTAATTTTGTCTTCTATAGCTTAGTTAGACTCATTTTTAAATATAAAACTTATAACTAAATTGAATTTTTTATTTAATTTATTTGACAACTAATTTGTTCATGAGCCAATAGTGAGTTCATCCAAGCATTGGCTTCCCTCTTAGTGCTGTCCCAGGGACAAGGGATGTTGTTGGTAACAATAATTATGGGGACAGTGATCAGGGACTATATTGTGAATCCAGGCATAGCGCACATACGCAGGGACTGGTATTGACCAGCCTGTCAATCATATGGTCTCTTATATGGTTGGTATTGCCCAATGCATTTGTGGCACACTACAGAACCTGCGCGATACACTTTTATTATATTGGTACTTTATACCATCTATAGCTTTAGTCCACAATAAGACTAATGATGCTCTATTATTTATGTGATTACTTGCATGTTTATGCTGGAATATTTTATTGCCAGCAAGTATACTTGTATATATACAGAAGTGACAAGAAAAGCATAACTTTACCTAATGTAAGCATCTGAATACCCACAATAGAACATATGCTATTGAGGCCATTTTGTTTGAGCAATCTATCAGATAGTGTTATATGATGATAAGACAAGTCAATATTGAATAATAAACAAGGCTTCTTTTTTAATAAGTCTAATAATTTAATGCTATTGTAAAAAACTCAGTTAAAAGGAGTGTTACCATGGTAGACCTTGAGTAATAAGAGAGAGTTGTTATTTTCAGTGCATTCATTTACCTTTAGTTTAGGTACCAGATGACGTAAGCGTCAAAGGCAAAGAATACTTATAATATCTATAGTTAAACTCACTTAATTTTTAAGCATATATTAATGATCTGGTTTTATGTTTCATAAGGGAAATTCAGATTTGTGATGCTTTTTAGTCAAAAAAATAAGCTCAATGAGATATATTGATGTAATAAGTGAGATTACTAAAGTGCTTGTTTATTTGGGGGAATATAAAAAATGCAAGTTTATCTTGCAAAAGGGATAATGCCCATTTTCCAATACCTCTAAAAATTAATAAGAGACTCTACTTCTTTTTATTATTCTCTTAACTTGGGCTATAAAATCATATACAAAAAATAATATTTATATATTATATGCAAGTCTTAAAATAGATTAGGGTTACCATGCCTTTTCTATTCAGTTACTATTACCATAATCTATGGAAGCTTAAGTCAGCAGATCTGCTTACTCATTTATACACTTTCTTTTCTCTTTGCTATCCTGATAACTTCTTAAGATTACATATTTTAGATCTCTACACATAAGTCAGTGATCTTTTAGCAACTAGCCTCAATCTGACTAATTTGCCATAACCTCATTAACTAAATGTTTATACTCAGTATAGGCTTTATAAAAATTATAAACTTTTAGATGTGGTAGTCTCTTCCTTGGCCTCTGCTCACTTAACTAGGGTAGCCAATTTGACAATTGGAAGTTGAGCAATACACAGATTAAACACCAAGAGATTTTTAAAAATAACAGATAGGTAGGCAACCTTATTTATTGACTCTTATATTATAACTGCTGTAGAAAGTGTGGCTGGTTAAACTATTCTTTGCCCTTCTGGAAGTATCTCCATTGACACTCTCTTGTATTCTTGATATACCTTTGGTACGTTATAAGGCACAATGGAACCCTTAACCAAACTCTCTGTCAGATTCTGGTGGTTGACCCAAAAGTAACCCTTCAAAAACCAACATATTGGGCCAATTATACTACTAATGCATGAACTAATACTCTAGTTCTCACCTTAAAAGCCTATTGCAACTACACGGCTCAGGCCAATTATGTCAACTTTAAATCAATCTAAACATTCTATTGAAAACTCAGGTCAAATACACTTTCAGATTTAGGCCGATTGTCACTGCACCAAAACTCATCAATTAGTCATATTACTTGGGACCAATATTATTATCTAGCATAAGAAATCGTTTGGGATCAACCTGAAGCTAACATTTAAAATTTCATGAACAAATAGATGAATTTAATATAATCAATTTCCTGCCCTAGGGCAAATAATAAATGTTGATCCTTATAATTGGCATGATAGCACTTGCACATGGACTGCACAAATGGGAGTACCTGTGCTATTAAAAGAGGCCTGCCGATGTCCCAATTAGGGGTTCATCATTTACAGCAACTGTGTCAAAATCTTATAGAAGATGTATTCTGTCAGCAGTATGACGAAACTCAAATCAAGAGGATCCTAGGACAGTTTTGCATTTATTTATTGCGATTTTTAACCCTGAAATCCTCCCATTTTGAGAGTATTTTACCACCAATAAACCTAGTAATAAGTCATAATTGTATCAGTTCAAGGGCCAAACTGAGGCGGAAAATAATCTCTGTTGAAATTGCATGCTCAAATGTGGACAGGAGATGCCCTAGAGGTATAAATACC
>JAKSZP010011413.1:0-21816 GCA_022478985.1 Massospora cicadina | reverse complement strand
GCAAATCATGTGTATTTGGACCTCAATATTGGATCCCAATATGAAGAGGACTGCGGTTATATTATTGTCCAATGTAATATGATTAGTGGTTAAAAAGGATTGTGATTGCCATAGAATCAGCTGACGAATTCCACAGGACTTTTTCTTTTGTTCAAACAAATGGCCATGAATGCCTGCTTCTGATTGGCCAAGGTCTGTTTGCTTCAAGTTATTGGATTAGGGCTTTACAGACTGTTCTCAAGGGTGACACTTTTTTAAATGGGGAGTCATAATCTCCTAGTTATTACTATTCAGGCAGAAATGAATATGCTTCACCTTCATATGGTCAGTGGCTGTCATGGAATCTGCTGATTAAAGTAAGACTGGGCTTCCAATCTGGGTGTTTAACAACCCAATGGAAGGCCCAGAATGACAAGGGCATAGCAGTTCTTAGCAGTTGTAGGAGGGATCCCCTATTATTCTGGCGAGGGAAATAGAAGTTAATTAAGATACCAAAGGCCCCATAACAAACCAAATGGCTGCAATGAGGGCAACTGCGGGTTTTGCTGGGGCATTTCCCAAGGGTGGGAGAGGCAAGGAGGACGACCAATCCTCCTGGTTTTGCAGTTGTTGACCTTTGGCTTCATTTTCCCGCCCATTTTGGAATGGTTCATTATAGAAAAACTTTGAAAATCGTAGAAATTTTCTAAAATTTTAGAATGATGGTCATCTTTGCAAATCAAATCAAATCGAATCGCTCCAACCCTCAGGTGGCCTTGGGCCTTGTATTGTGTCCATTGGGGAGTTTTGGGTTGGGTAGAAAGGTTGTGTACAAGTCCAGTGCAGCGGATCGATTTTTTAAATTGATTTGGGCTATATTGGCCCTCAGCGGAATGGCCCAGATGGTTCAGTGCTTTGTTCCCACCTCGTGGTCATGTGGACAGCAAGTCCTCACCTCCAAATGGAGAATTGCAACTAGTGGAGGAAACCTTTACTCCACCCAAATTGTGCCAAACCACTAGCAGATCGGCGAGGCAGATTAGGCTGAATTCTCTGATTATTTTGTGGAGTGGGAGGCGGATCTGAAGCTGGTCTGCCAGGTGCCAAATGGAAACCAGGTCATTGTGAAGAGTTCAGCAGATCTGAGAACTCTCCCAAAGTGGCGGATTGATGTTGTAGGCTGTCAGCGAGTTCCTGGATTGTGATCACCATTTGGTGGGCCACCAGATTAATGGCTTGGAGGGCCCACTCGACGACCATCAGCCCTAGGATTCAGAACGCTGCGTACTTTGCTGGGTTAAGTAAAAGTATTATGGAAAAAGTGGCAGAGCTTGTGGAGTGGGTTTTGGAGGGAGATGTTTTTATTAAAGCTCAAAGGTAAAAAAGGACTGACAACTGCTCCTTACAGAGGCAGTTGCCTTATATATGTGAAGTGGGGAAAAGGGGGGCCATGGATATGTTTTTCCTGGGCAGCGATACCTGATGTACTCATGGATACTCAGCCTAGGTTTGGGCTTCATCATCTGGCTTATGTAAAGGTCGCAAAGCTCTGGCAACATAAGCGTTGGATCCAACAGGGAGGGACCCTCACTGATCCAAACATAAGCGGATTAATTCAAATTGAAGGAGCATCCAAATTGGGTTCTGCCAGGGTCAATTTTGATGAAATTTTAAAAGGTTTTTCAAAATTTCCCAAAAGCAAATTTCTGACTTAGATTGGCTTTCCTGGACCTGAAATTTCGGATTCCATGTCCTAGACCTGGTTTTCTGACTCTGGTGCCCTTTCCTGAGTTTCAAGGCTCATTTTCTTCTTACCCAAGAACGTAAAGGATGGCGGAGTGGGGCTCAGAGGGAGGGGAAGCTGCTGTTGAAGGCTCCTGGCTTGTATTACCTCATTGCAGACCTCTTTTATCTTTACAATCAGAGCAGACGCAGCCAAATAGGGTACTGTGGTGGGTTTTTTGGTGCCAATGCAGTGACCCAAAGTTCATCCACTACATGACCCAAGTCCCTCAGTTGAGCCAAGGGCTCCACAGGGGCATTAGGTCCCTTCTTCTTCCTAAAAGGGACCTTTTCCCGATCTAGCCCAAGATGTTGGGTCTCTGGACTTACAGTGGCCTCTTTGATCAAGCTCTCATAAGCTTACATTAAGGAGCCAATAATTTCCTTTGTTAGAGTAAATTTCCTCAAAATTAGGCTTGATGTTAGTCAAAATGAAGTGGAAAGAGTGTTGATGACAGGAACCAGTGCAGGCTCAGGTATTTTGGTTTATGCATAGTCTTGAGGCCTTTTTGGTCCAATTGTCATCTTTAATCTTCTAGAGCCTCCTAAACTTCACCCAATTTCAGTTCAGAGAGGTAATTGATGCTTTAAAGGCAACTTGCTCCTTTGGAGTTTAATCTGATACATTGGAGAATCAGCTGACTCTCAAAAGTTCTTTAAGCGAGATTTGAACCCATAACAGGTTTATTTGAGCTTGGTGATGTGGTTATCATTGAGCTTGGTGAATATGCTGAAGTTATACATCTCATCTAGCAAGGCATTGATTGAGACTATGAGATTGAGAGAGACTCCGTCTACTCAGAGCTTTTATCCTTAAGCCACATTTCATATTGGATCCCATAAAGAAGCGAGCGCTATAAGAACGTCTTGTTTCAAAGAGTTGTTATAATCACTTGTTGTAGGCACCGAGGAACTGGAAGGTCCTTAAGATCCACGGGGACCTTTGGGCCTTTCAGACCTTCTGGTCCCATGGTTTCAACCAACCTTTTACTCCTGGAGGTGATATAATGGGAGGCTAATTCCTGGTAGTGCTGCTGGTTTTTCTGCACAAGGTCCCCAATCTGGTTGAGGCGCTGGCTCCATGTGGACTCAAGGAGCTGTATATTTGAAGAATCTGGTCCTCAAGGTAACCTGAAATTCCACTTTCTAAAATACCAAATTGATTATGAGCCTTATTGATCAACAGATATTTATTAAAAATGGCCTCTCATTGCCATGAATGAAGGAACAGCAGTAGTATAGGAGTTGTCAATATTTGAGTGTAGGTTTTAAATAAGCACTAGTTGCCACATATCTTCATTATGACGCAACCCAACTTTTTCAGGATATGGTGTATGTCTGGATGGACAAAGCTTCAGAGTAGCACTAAGTGCCCAAAACCAATTCTCCTAAGGGTAGTAGGGATGATCTATATAATTCTTGCATCATTAAAAGCACCAAAGAGGCTTGTGAGTGACTAGAGCGGCCTCTTACGGAGTAGATGCCATTCAATATTTGTGCAAATTCGTCGAGATTCTCATATTTTAGTTGATAAGGATTGTGAGCAATTAATGGTAAGCTAAATTTGAAGGTTGCCTGAAATTTTAGGCTTTCAGGATGTAGAGTAGGTACTTCATACTAAAGTGATCATTCATTGAGTTACGATTCTTAACCAATTGGCAGGTTGGTTTTCTTGATTGGTATTCCCATTTTCGTTATAGACGTTTTCATTTAGACAGCTTGGATCCCCCTGTAGTGAGCACCACTTATATCAGTGTAACATTTCTCTTGACTGTAGCCAGCTTAAAAGAGGGCTTGAAGCAGTAAAAGTAGTGGTAATTCAATAAATATGAAAAGATGAGGTGAAACAGACGTCTATTTTAAGTTAAAAAATCTCGATATATATAGGGCGTGTGGGGACATGATGCCAATAGACCTATATGGCTCCCATATGATAAGGATCTTTCACTTCCTTCCAGATCAACTACCTAGTTGGTGAACTCATTCTTCTGCATCATTGCAAAGACTGCAATGGTGGAAGCCACGCCTTTCAAGGCTCAGATAGTGGAAGTGCATTTACAGAAGGAAACTCCATCAACTTACAGGAGCGTGATGCTTCCTAATCTTCTCATTGGTGCCTTCAAAGATGGGTTTTGACCATGAGGGCTTGTGATTCAACTCATCAAGGCTCAATTTGGGATAGGGATCTTGATTCGCTTATCATCTCATATCCTGATAACGCTATCCATGGATTGGTGGAGGGCTACTATATCAATGTAGGCCTCACTAAAGCTTCCCTTGGTAACCATGCCACCACCCATAGGCTACTATTCTTCGTGGATCTCTATATATCTCCCACACAGGCTCTCACTAAAGAAACTTCATGGGTTATACTTCCAAATTACCAATGACTGTTGATACTGAATATGTAGACTGGCACTCTATCATAGTTTTAATTTTTAGGTATTTAATTTTAGTGGGCTTTAGAGCCCCCTCTTACTATTCCCAAACTCATGAGCTCACCTGAAAAGCGTATTTTTATCCCCTCACATGCTATTTCCTGCTTTATTGAGGTAACTATTCATATAACATTCATTGAGTCATGTTCAGAGATCTTTTTCATATCCTATACTAGGCGCACAGCATGTTCATGGTTAATGTTTTTGGCCACCTGTATAGTGGCTGCACAGCTCTAAAATAAGCTTTATACCACCTCCCAGGACCTAAAACTGACCAAAAACATTCATTTGTAGCTACAGAAACAATTATGCAACCCACACAATGGGTTCCCATTCAGGATTAGGTCCCTGAAGCCTTCAGTGTGAAGTTGAAATGTATTGTCAAAAGTAGGTTCACACACCCTTGGCACCAAGCCCCTCTTCAAGTGGCGCCATTTTAAGCTATTAATTCTGACACCCTCACAGACAAAGAGAAAAGCCTCTCCTAGCAGCCTAGTCAGCACCCCCACTCGGTGATCTGCTGTAATCCAATCAGAAAGCACCAGTGTTTTAAAGCAGCAAAACTCAGCTTCCACCTGACCTTATCCAATTACCACTTACTGGCAAACTGCTTCCCGCGGGAGATGTGACAACTCAAAGAGCCCACCCCACCCACATAGTCAATCTTATGTGGCTCCATTGCGGTGCCAAAGGAATTAAATATGGACTCTGACTCTTCAAACAAAGACATTTTTAGGGTGCTGCTGAGCACCCTCTGGACCTTCCACTGCAACATAGCTTAAGCAGCATCCTAGGATGGCCTACTGGGGTTTATACCCATCACTCTCTCCATACCCTCAAACCCTTGCCGCTCTGCTATAATCGCCGCTTAATTTATCTAAAAGCCTCAAAGCTAGCTACCTTAAAGATTCCAGTTTATGCATCTTGACCCCCAGTATGTGGAGGGAAGCAGCTATGATTCTATGCAGAAGAACCCTATTACTGAAATCTATTAAGAAAATGGGTTTTGAGATTACAAGTGGCGAACCCGTCTCCTTTGTAACTTCAGGTCAGCATATTGATATTGCATCTGTCCAGAAGACCCATATCCTCTCATATATACATACTGCATGGAATGAACAGTTTGTAGAAAACTCCTTCTGGATAAACCATGCCGCTCTTTGTTTATTTTTATTGGTTAAAGTCCAAGATTTTATGCAACAACAAAGTGGCCACCTCATACTAGTCTCTTTAACCACTATCATCTTTTCTTTCTTAAGTGTAGCATCTACTCAACTAATAAATTTTAGATATAGGACTGGGTATTTAAAAAGCTTGCCCCATTTGATTCTTCATTAGATGCCATCCTCTTGGGAGATTTCACTACCATAATAAGTTGCTCTTTGACTCTTTCCTATATCTAGCAAGGGAACGCCCTGGATCAAGCCGCCTTTAGGATTTTCTTTTCCTGAGTGACTTCACAGATGCACTTCTACCATCCACGTCTGGCCCTGTTGTATGACCAGGATCCAGTATGATAATTGGGCTTTCCAGTTTGCATCAATTATAGGCATGGCACTTATGGACCCCTACTAGTTAGTCACGTCTCCTCTTTCATGTCTCACAAAAACCATATCCCTGATTTCAGATCACTCACTGTTTTCCTCACTACCACGCTCATACTATCATATAGGTTCTGGGCTAGGGTTTCCTTGGCTCTTCTTAACAACCCCTTTAAAAAGAAAATTCTATTTAAGCTATACAGAATACTCTTAATACCCCACCCTACCTGTGATCTCATTGCAGGATGGGCGGTATCAATGAGGTAATTACCCATGTCACTTACAGCTGATCCAAAGCCTAGATGACTGAAGCTCATGCCAGAGCCAAAAGTGAAAAAGCCAAAATTAGACACATGGGGCGGAACTGTTGGCATTCGCCTTATCCCAATTAAAAGGAAGAATAGGAAGTGGTACAGATAGTACTCTGCTTGAAACTCACATTGTAAGAGGAATGGGCAATAAACTTTACATTGTCATGTTAATATGCTCATTAGGAACGACCCTCCCAAATTCTTTTCAGAATCAGAAAGCCTGGTCAACAGTTAAGGATATCAATGCACTGAAGATAAGCACCAACACCATAAAGGATAAGGATATAATTATGCATGAGCTACATCACTTCTATTCCAACCTCTTTTAAGAAACAAGTTGGGTTTATCAGATGTCCAGGCCTTACTGAGGCGGGCTTAGCGTCCCCTATTGGCCCACAGGTTTATGAGGCTCTCCTGACGTCAATTTCCAACTAGGAAGTGATGGAGATCCTTCTCAAACTCTCATGGCTCAAAGCCCCAACTCATACAGTATAACCCTCATGGTGTACCTTCTGAAGCCTGAGGTGGTTGCTAGAACACTCCGCGTTCTTTTTGCTGCACTTTTGGTGAATGACAATGCACTTTCCAACTTTGGAGGCTAAATGATAAATCTTATTTTAAAGAGATCAGACCTTAAGAATCAGAAGAACTGGCACCCCATAGAGCTGGTCACCGCGGACTACAAGATTTTTATTAGCTTCTGGCCAACCTCATCATTGAATGGCTATCAATCCACCTCAACACCTCACAGCATGGTATTAGTATGGGCAATTGTTAGGAGACAACTATAATTATCTTCACGCGAATTTTACAATTAATTCATATGTTAAATGGGTTTGTGGCCCTCTTGAACTGGAAAAGGCATAAATTCGAGTAGCCTGAAAGAAAAAAAATGATCCCTTGGGACGCTTTTACCTCCTCCTTTAGCTATCGGCTAAGTATTTGCGCTCTATGATAAGCTCTACACCAGAGTTCTGGCACCAACGGGCTTCACAATGGAAGTACCTGCCATAAAAGTTCTCCAGAAAAGGGACACTCCTGAGCCTATCCCTTTATCATAACCCTGAACCCTCTTGGCCTCCTTAAAGAATAATTTAACAAAGGTTCCTGTCTTAGATAAAGGTCCCACCCAGGCCATGGTATTTGAGGATGGCACACCTTTGCATTTGGCTGCTCTTTGGAGCCTTCTTGCTGTTTTAACCCTTGAGAGGTTCGCCAAGGAATCTAAAGCCAAGTTTAATTCCTCCAAGAGAATGGCCATACAGCTTGGATTCCTCATCTTTTTCCATGATAATTGACCTTTAATTTAAGCACCGTAAATTCCATCACTCGGGTTTTCTCAACTATTAACATGGGGTAGCGCTCAAAGACAATGAGGATTTGATTCTCAAAGCAATTGACTCCATGATTGATAGCTGGAACAGGCGGAAGTCACCCCCAGGGTCAGACCCTAATGGGCAACGTGTTCCTCTTCTCAAAAGTCTAATTCCTCGCCCACATCTTCCCATTCATGGATTTCTTTTACATGTGGCTCAATGTACATCTCCTCTATAAATTGTAGGCTCAAAAAATCCACCAACGGCACTTTCAAACGTAACCCAACCTCATAGTAAAGGGGGTCTTGGACTTTAGGATACATGATCCATGAATTCACAATCTATCTGGAGTTACTATAGCCAATTATCTGCTGTGAAACAGCCTCATGCCCATCGGACACCATCCTCCATCACTCAGTTTCACCATCTATTGGTATTATAAGGGCATTGTCAGCCTCTCTAGGGGAGTGTATCACAAACCACCCAGGCCATCGCCTGTAACCATACTTCTCTTCCTACTGGAATCAGGCCTTCCTTGTTTTAAAATTAGTATGCGCACATGTTTACCAATCCTTTCTATGCAGGAGTTATTGTCAGGCGAACAGCAAGTAAGAATTAGACTAGCCTGCCAGCCCAGATGCCAGAGCATCCAAATGGCAAACCAGAATGCTAGAGGCACTGCTGCTGGTATGACGAATATGGAACTGTAAGGGAGATAATTTTCAACAGATAAAAATGGGCTTTTGGGGGAAGTTGTTTTTATTGGAAAATTTAAGGAAGGAGAATCGACCAACAATTTTCTCAGTGTGATGCACCTGATTAAATAGTCAACAATTTTGAGGGAAAACAAGCTGAAATCAGGTTCCACAAGTTCAACCTAAACGGCGAATTATTTAGAAATGGGCGGGTTAGTTCCCTGGGGACTGACATCACAAAATTTGGTGGTGGGCCAAGTTGCGGTTGGTTCAACCTAAGCGGTGAACTATTTGGGAATGGGAGGGTTAGTTCCCTGGGGACTGACATCACAAAATTCAGCGGTGGGCCAAGTTGCGGTTGGTTTAACCTAAGCGGTGAACTATTCAGAAATGGGCAGGTTAGTTCCCTGGGACTGACATTGCAAAATACAGTGGCGGGCTGAGTTGTGGTCAGTGGCATTGCGTCAAGAGCAACACACAATTTGCTGGAAGGAAGCTGCCCATCGGGGGTAATACCTGACATATTTGCGAGGGGGGATTTTTTTGATCATTGTGTAAACTGAATTGCAACCTTGGGCATTCTGGCTGTTAGCTCAGTCTTCATACCTTTTCAACCATTTGAAATCCAAGTATTGGGCTGATTGCCGCTCAAATTAGTTGTGATCAATTCCATTTTGGCGATCTTGGCGCAGATTTCACTGATTCCTCATAACAGTTCTGCTGAGGAGAGTGTGGGTACCAGAAGTGGGATCTGAAGTGGAAGGGCTATTACCCAGCGCTTGTCTACCCTGTGAGCGAGATCACCCTGAATAACAAGGGGTATGGCCATCCTCTTCAGTACCTTCTTGCTCAGGAATGCAAAGATGGCCCAATTGATGCCCAGAGGACATTCACTGGGACTTACATTACCCTTTCCTTTTTCCAGGAGAAGAGCCTCATCACTGGGAAACTGTATGAGAGCCACATTCTTGTGCGCCTTGGGTAACTTGATCGCTATTACTGACACAGGTTTTTGGGGAAACGGAGAATCTCAGGGTGGGATATGTAGAACGCTTCGACCAGGTTCATGCAATTTGTGCAATTGTGCGCCTTGTCCCAACTGTTATCATAGGCTGGATATCCTTTCCAAGCCATGAGATATTGGATGGAACGTCGCAATTTCTGGGATGCCAGGATAGCCTCTTCCTCATTTTTGATGATGATCAGTTCCAGTTCCATGGGAATTGCACCTTTGAAGGGCGACAGTTTAAAAACTACTGGGTTTTGGGAGATACGGAGAATCTCAGGATGGAATATGTGGAATGCTTCGACCAGGATCATGCAATTTGTGCAATTGTGCGCCTTGTCTCAACTGTTATCATAGGCTGGATATCCTTTCCAAGCCATGAGATATTGGATGGAACGTCGCAATTTCTGGGATGCCAGGATAGCCTCTTCCTCATTTTTGATGATGATCAGTTCCAGTTCCTTGGGAATTGCACCTTTGAAGGGCGACAGTTTAAAAACTACTGGGTTTTGGGAGAAACGGAGAATCTCAGGATGCAATATGTGGAATGCTTCGACCAGGTTCATGCAATTTGTGCAATTGTGCGCCTTGTCCCAACTGTTATCATAGGCTGGATATCCTTTCCAAGCCATGAGATATTGGATGGAACGTCGCAATTTCTGGGATGCCAGGATAGTCTCTTCATCAGCCTCTTCCCCATTTTTAATGATGATCAGTTCTGTTTCCATGGAAATTACACCTTTGAAGGGTGACAGCTGGGAAATTACAGGGCTTTGGGGAGCAAACTCATTGCAAGTTGAGAAGTCAGACCCTACTGACATGGGCAAGATAGCCGCGGCAATTATGGGGTATGGGTTTGGAGTTTTCGAGTGGGACTGGACTAATGTAGGCAGGGATAACCTTCTTCACGACCTGATTTAGTTGGAAAGAAGGGACCATTGCTGCGCCAATATCTACAAGAAAGGCGGAAATGGTAGGGATTGATGGTTGGTCAATTATGTCAGGTGAACAGCAAGTAAGAATTAGACTGGCCTGACAGCCTTGATGCCAGAGCATCCAAATGGCAAACCAGAATGCCAGAGGCACTACTGCGGGTATGACGAATAAGGAACTGGAAGGGAGATTAATTTTAAAAATAAAAATTATTTGAGGTGGGTGACCTTGGAACAAATATACCACACCAAGAAAGTTTTTTAGCCAGTACAGGTTTCAAACTCAAAACCTGCACTAGGGGTGGAAGCAGTTTACCCACTCAGCTAACCAGGAAGGGAGATTAATTTTCAACAGATAAAAACGAGGTTTTGGGGGAATTTGTTTTTATTAGAAAATTTAAGGAAGGAGAATTGATAAACAATTTTCTCAGTGCGATGCACCTGATTAAATAGCCATCAATTTTGAGGTAAAACAAGCCAGGATCAGGTTCCACAAGTTTAACCTAAATGGCGAATTATTTGGGAATTGGCGGGTTAGTTCCCTGGGGACCAACATCACAAAATTTGGCGGTGAGCTGAGTTGTGGTCAGTTCGACCTAAGCGGTGAACTATTCAGGAATGGGCGGGTTAGTTCCCTGGGGACCAACATCGCAAGATTCAGTGGTGGGATGAGTTGCGGTCAGTGGTATTGCATCAGGCACAGCGCCCAATTTGTTGGCAGGAAGCTGCCCTTTGGGGGTGATACCTGACAGATTTGGGAGGGGGGATTTTTTTGATCATCTTGTAAACTGAATTGCAACCATTGGGCATTCTAGCCAATAGCTCAGTCTTCATACCTTTTTGACTATTTGAAATCTGAGTATTAGGCTGATTGCTGCTCAAATTAGTTGCAATCGATTCTATTTTGGCGATCTCAGTGCAGATTTTACTGATTCCTTGTAACAGTTCTGCTGAGGAGAATGCGGGTACCAGAAGCAGGATCTGAAGTGGAAGAGCTATTACCCAGCGCTCATCTACTCCGTGAGCGAGATCGCCCTGAGTAACAAGGGGTATGGCCATACTCTTTGGTACCTTCTTGCTCTGGAATGGAAAGATGGTCCAATCAACACCCAGAAGATGTTCACCAGGACTTACACTTATGGTCCTGGTCTTAGTCTTATTGACACACTATTGTACTTGTGGAAAAGTTCTGTACCTCAGCTTGACCCCAAGTAATACCTCCCATTCACTTATGTCTTTTTTATCTCCTCACTTTCTTTGTGAAATTTGAACTCATGTAGCTCTAAGAGGACGTAAACCACATCCTGTTAGAGAAGGTGTCCAACATCTTAGAGAGGTTGCTCCACTGTTTATATAGGGTAGGTGGTTGCATCAGCCGCATCAAGTCTAGATCTGTATTTACTAACTGAGCCAGTTAACTCCCACCTTAATCATATTTTTACCTGACCAAGTTTTTCCACGTTCTGGCCAAAGTTCCTCTTAATACTCCATGCTCATCCCTCTTATCTGGACACCCAATTCAAAACCTATTCTTTAAGCAGATACTACCTGGTTTCCACAACAAATCCAAATGTCGCCTATGCCACGGCCATCTGGACTATCAACAACTTCTTGCTTCACGCTGCCTTTGATATGCAAGTGTGGACTCTTTCACACATGCTCAAACACTTTATGGTACACTTTGAAATGGCCCTTAAATTCTGCACCATGTCGCCAATCTTACCTTTCTCAGTTGTAATGCACACAGCTCTGGTGCACTAAACACCTCTCTTCTTGATGCTTCATCCCTTTTCTTACCTTGCCTCAGGCTTCTAGGAGCCCAGGCATAATAAATCAACATTGATGAATCCCCTTTTGGGTGAGGACTATTTAATATTAACATATAGTGAGTTACTTATAATTAAATCTAGTTTACCTTCTATTATATTTCCTTTTCATGCGTGCTATGGTTTATTATAAGGGTCAGATCAATATGATGATTTTTATACTAAAACTGAAATAGTTACAAGTCAAAGGCATCATTTTCTAAAGCAAAGTAAATTGAAAAAGAAGTACTCTTAACTAAAATGTAAATCAGTGTGGCATATTTGTCCCAAGGTTGACCTACCTCAAATACTTTTTTTTAAATTGAAAAACGAATAAATTGTTTATAGATTGCCTTTTGTTTATTTACTATGTTTAATAGGTGAATATTAATTTTCTATTAAAAGATATTGGCTTTATCATGCTTTATAGTAAATGCTAAACTAGATAATAAAGACTTTTTATATTTAATAGATAGGTATCACAGTCTGTCTTTATTGCCAATTATCAAACATAAAAACCAAGAAGGACAACACCGTAGGAACGAATATAATTAGGTTTCAAGTCTTTATCTATAGACTTTTACTATAAACTTTGAAGAAAGCCACAAACAAACTGAACTAGAATGGGTAGGAGTAAGCCCCTAAAGTTCCAAAATTTTAAAACTTTTTACAGAGCTTAAATAATGACAATTATATCACAGAGTCAAAAGAATAACTATAACAAAACTTTATAAGACAATTAAATAATTTTTCTAGAAAACATTATTACTAAGTCATTATAAATAAGCATTTCAATATCCATTTAGTATTATCTAACTAAAATATATTGACTTAGGAAGTAAATGCTTACATGGAGGTTCTTAGTACTAGTGGTCACAGCTTAAGTGGAAGAACCAAAGGTTATTATGCCTGAGATCCTGAGAGCTTGAGGAAATTAAAGGGGAGAAAGAAGGCATTGAAAAAAGTAGGGATATGCTTGCAAGAGCCGTGCTTCATTTTAAAGTGAGCCAGTAAGTCTGATGACATGATGTATATCTTCAGGGACATTTCAAGGTGTACCTAAAAAAGGACAACAAAATGAGTTAAACTCAGCATCTAAGTGTCATAGCCAGCATATAGGAAAGAAACATGAATGGCCTGGATAGCCATGGCCAGGATACAATACAAAGAGACTAAGTGGCATCCAAGTTTGAACTGTGTCAGGAAGTTGGTATGACTGGACAATAAGCTACCCATATTGGCGGATCAGAGGGGGATTGTGACGAGTATTGAGATTTACAAAAAGGGATACACAAATTATAATCAAGAAAAATGATGACCATTTGGCAAATCAAGAGGATTTATGCTTAGATTTGATATGAACGAGAGTTTCTGGAAAAGGAAAGATGAATTGGAGATTACCAAGCTGAGGGTGCAGTCAGCTTGGGGAACTGAGATATAAAGAGTCACATGGAGGATTGAAAGGGGATCTACTCTCAGGTGGTTGAGTAATTGCATATAAGTCTGCAATTAATATTAATAAGGTTGAAATAAGGGCGATAGCTCTATTTATAAGTATATCAAGTTTATTAGTAGAAGTTGGCGATCTTCATATTATCCAATTTGGTTTTAGTGGCTAAAACCATGTGTAAACCAATTCGGCGGAATTAAGCCTATACGCCAAGAACTAACAGTGGTGCTCACTACAGGGGGCCACTAGGCAACTGTAGTTTATCAAAAAAATAAATACAATGATGAGTCCTCATTTGTTCTGACATAATTTTATCAGATTCTGGGCGCGGTACGCTGAAGAGCCCTGGGGGCTCCAAACCATGAAACAACATTATTTACTGTGACCAAACCAGGGGATAGTGAAGCATTAATCAATTTGCAATTTGAGAATTGCCCTGAGCTGATGATCAACCAACAAGGAAGCTCCACCAATGTGACTCCCCAACAACTGAGAACAATTATGGAGTGGCTGTTGCGTGGGTATCACCTATATGAAGATGAGACTGGGGAAAATGCCCTGAGTTTATTCTATAACCAACGCGACTAAGAAAATCGCTACGCGCTGTACATGTCTTATTTGGATGAGACTACAATGGGGTTGGCACGCCGTCTCAGTACACACGGAATTGAGATATCTAGTCACTTATGTGCAACCTTCAATTCTCCAGCTACTGCATGTGCTGGCCTGCCATAATATTGAAATTGGGGATGAATTACAGCTTGCGCAAGCACAGCAGCAAGATACTCGCCTCCTGCTCAACCGCCTTGATCATTCATTTTCAGAGGTAAAAGGGGCAATGATACAGATGGATCATCATGTTGGGGACATCTGCCATCGATTGGACATTCTGATACCACAGTTAAATTTAGAATTACCTCGAGTAATAAGAGAACTGCTGGACCAGCATGGCCTATCTGCAGAATGGATTCAGGATGTAACAACATTGGGAAATAATACCAAGCGCTTTATGATGGAGCTAGCCAGGTTGGCGAAAGCTCTTGAAGCTGCGATTTCCCAGCTTAAGAAAAATGACCCTGATGGAACAGCAATTGGTGGCCCAAGTTGGCTCTTTATTGACAGAATTAACCCAACTTTGTATCAAATGGAACACCCAGCGAAATGCAGATAATGCACTTATTCTTTGGTCAATGTCTCACAAATATCTACAGCTTATTTTCAGATTTCACAACTGGAAGTTGTTAGTCAGGCTGAGACAAGAGAGTATGCGGACATGCAAGGGCGCCTTGATACCCTTTGATGAGCCAACAAGGAACTGATATGGGAATGAGCCTCCCTCAGTAACCAAATAAATGGCGCCAATCAACAAGCGGATAACACTAGCCAGCAGCAAACCCACCTGAAAAACATAATTAAAGAGGTTCTCGTGTGATTAAAAGCCATGGAACAAAAACTGAACTTGGAGAGGGAATTCCGTCAGGAGTTGCAACATCATTATGAAACACTGCAACAGGAATCTCAGGATGGACGGTGTAAATGCTATTCAGTTAAAGTAGAGCAGTTGATCAATGAACAGTTTGTGGGTCATGCCAGAGTCAGGGAAAATGGGGCAGTCAGTGGCAACTTGGGGGAAGAATGCTATGGATCAGCAAATGAATATCCCTCAGGCAGTACGGTGGACCCCCCGCGCAACACCACTTCTTCTGAGTCCTTTCTGATGGATTCAATCCCATCCAGCTAGCTGTATGATAATGCACAAAGTGATGGTTCCCATAGTCACTCTGAGACCAATTTGCCTGCTCTTTGTGGCAGGAAACTAGAGCAAAGCGAATTTGTTTGTATCAAAAATTACCTCCTTTCAGTCATTGTCATGGTTGGATGACTTTATAGTAGGAACCGATGCTAAAGACAAGGCTGGGTGACAGGAGGCTCAGAAGGTGAAACTTCAGGCTCTTCCTAACCTGAAACACACCTTAGATCAATGCTGGGTGCAAGCTAAGCATGCCAAGGTTGATACTAATGGGGTGCAAAACTCCCAGCCTCTTATCTCGGCCCAGGCACTAAAACAAACGATTTATGTTATAAATAAAGATGGTTTGATTTGGTTGATTGGGGAGCAAGGGTTTGAGTCCCGCTCCAGTTATGAACTTTTAAGCTAGGTAATGTACGGCTTCAATCAATTACTCAAGTGAAGGCACTTTTGGTGTATTATACTAAAACGGATGGAAGCGTCTGTTTATTGGAGCGTCAAGGCTTGGGCGCACTTCCGCAGCACCTGAATTTACCCAGCCCAATTTAAATATGTTTTTGCGACCAACATTCCTTGTTGATCGACTTTTTTAAATAAAAAAACCCGTTATTTTACATTTTTTACCAATGGTTCCTTGGGCAAACTTGGTGGTGGACCTCTTTGGGGAGGTCTCCAACCATGTAGGCCACTACCTTATCTCACAATTAACCAAAATCCCAGGGGCACCTGTGGGCCGCCCAGGTTCCCTCCAGATCGAGGCACCCAAGCCCCCTGACGCCAAGTTACACTTGATTATGGACTCCCCTCTGGGTTCACTCAAGCTGTGATATTCCTTACTTACCTGGTCCTATATGTTGCTCTTTACACCCTTGCCTGGGGTACCTTTTGCACAGGCACCATTTGAGGTGCCTTCCTTCCCATTCTCCTAACAGCTAGCTCCCTAGCAATGTGGGTTTGCATCCCACATCACCTTGCTGGGAACGAGAGAGTTACAGACACTTGCTTGACAGTCGTGACAGGAATCTACATGAGTACTTTAAGCGTTTTAAATTCACTGCGGACGGGGCTACTGATTGACAAAAAGAAAAACTGTTGCTGTCTGCTCTGGATGTGGAAAGTGCTGATCAAGTTACCTGCTATCTTCCAAATAGCTTAGTATCATACAAAGTAGTTAAAGCAATTGTTATCCAGCTATTTAGGGGCGCTACCAAGATGTCCCAATGGAAAGCCAACTTTTTTGACTATACAGTTTTACTAAAATGTGACTCTGCTAGAATTTGCTGAGAGTTTTTCAGCAGAAGCACACGTCCTACTTGGAGCTAACATTTTATCTGCCGAGTATCTTGGTATAGTGATGACAGTGGCTGTCAAACCACATCAGGAATTATATAACTCTATGTCTCACATGTTGGATAGAGATACCAGACTTATTCGTATTGTGAATGCCTTATGTCGACTCTCTGCCACAATCAGCGCCCCCAACTTAGCCCAAAAAGTCTCTGCTGTCTCTGCTCCAATCTCTTCAGGATATAGGCCGCAGCAACTGGGTTATTAGCCGCTGGAACATATTTGTCCCTCATACAAGTCCGTGGACCCTTTTCAGACCATGTACGCTTCTCCAATTTGTCCGTAACCTTGTAACCATACCAGCAACTTTTGACCTGGTCCTTCCGCCACAAGCTATATACATGAACCTTTTAAGAACACGTGCTTCCAGTGCGTAGAAGAGGGCATTATGCGGGTAATTGCCTAGCAACCCACAAATATATGCAATGCCAACTGTGAAAGTCAAGCAGGGAAAAGCTCAAGTGGAGTAGAGATGGGACGCTCTACCTCCGCTGAGTCCAATTCACTTGTCCCTAACAATTCCCAAACGTCTTTTTGGGTAGAGTTTGAACCTCAATCGGATGATTTGTTATACCAGCAGCTTTTGTTAATACCCCTGCTTCCACTTCTGAGAGTAAAAGTTCACCCCATAGCCCTGAGTTCTGCCAAGATGTGCAGAAACCATATGCGTGGCAGATCCTGGAACAGACCGGCACCAGAAACGCGGATCCCTTGACAAAAATCTCCTCTTTAGTAGGGGTTAATGTAGCCATTCCGGTGGAGAAGATCACTAGTGAGTATCCTCAGGTTGGCAAGGGCATTTCCTCCTTTTTGAGTAACACAAAGCCCTTGAACGTACAAGTAATAAACGCTGATGGCTCTTCTTACTCAGAATGTACTTACTGTGACATTTTTGTTCAAAACACAAAAATCTGCGCTATCATAGACATGGGAGCACCTGTGAACATAGTCCCCACCTGTTTGGTAGCTAAACTTATGTTTAAACCAGATGTGAATCATCAAGTAGTATATAGGACCGCGGGAACGCATAGCACTGTATCTGAAGGAGCATATAGTGCGTTGCCTCTATGATTTGGGTCAGTCCAGGTGTCTGCGCCAGCTGTGGTTTTGCCGAATAACAATTATGATATGTTAATCGGCGTGGCTTTTATGAGGAAATTTGGTGTTGTGATAAATATGGCGAAAATAAACTCTTACTATTTTAGGCCAACAGATTCCTGTATATTTTCCTCTTGTGGTATCCCAACAGATCCGGTCCACTCTAGTCAAATCAATCTAGCGTACAGCGATGGAGTGATTTCTGTTCATTATTGACAACTGAGTTGGCAGACCAGGACCCTCCCCAACCAGATAACTGAGTACAAAGGGATCCCGCTTCAGGCAACAAGCACTTTGAGCCTACTGTATGGACACCAGAGCATAGTAGGGACTGGGCTTGAAATTGATGTCCCTAAAGGGCTTTATGGAGAAATTATGGCGCCTCACCAGCATTTGCGACTTGAACCACATGTGGCTCCAGGGTTACTGCTACCTGGGAATTGGGAGGTGAAAGTGCTGTTAGCGAGCTTACAGAAGAAGGCAATAACAATCTGGTGGCACCAAGTGGTGGCTTGCCTACACTTATTACCTATAGAGGAAGTTCGTCATATTCATGATTTCAGATTATAGGAGGATCTTGGACTACCGGCAAGATCATTGTTTGGTGTGCTGACCGTGGTTCCACAGGGAGCGCTCACAGGATTATCAGCAGAACAGCAAGATGAGGCTATGGCGTTATTTGAAAAGTATCAGGATATCTTTACACATGACGATCACAATTTGCGGTGCACTCAGGGGGTGGTACATTGGATAGATATGGGGGATCACCCTCCCAACCAATTGTGACCTATTAGATGTTCAAAAGTGGTGGAAGAGGTTGTCTCCGATGAGGTGGATAAACTTATCATGCAAGGGATGCTAGAGCCATCAAACAGTCCATGGGCATCACCTGTGCTCATTGTAAAGAAAAAATGATGGCTCAAATTGAGTGGTTATTGACTATTGTAAACTTAATGATGTAATGAAGAAGGATTCCTACCCTATTCTGTATATTGATGATGTGTTAGACTGATTGGGTGGGGCAAACTATTATTTCTCGCCATGGATCTGATCTTGGGGTACTGGCAGATCGAATTGATATCAGTGGAATGGGAGAAATGTGCAATCATCACCTTGAGAAGGTTGTACCAGCTGACTCACATAATACAAGGGTTGTGTAACGCCCCAGCTACGTTTCAGCATGCCATGGATATGATTTTAGCTGATTTAAAGCTGTCCTGCATCCTAGTTTACCTTGATGACATCAATGTGTTCTCATGTATGTTTACAGAGCACCTGGGCCACTTAGAACATGTGTTTCAGCGCTTCGCTGCCACTAGTATCAAAATTAAGCCTTGTAAGTGCCATTTCTTTAAAGAAAAGCTGTAATACCTCAGGTTCATCGTGGATCCTAATGGGCTTAAACCGCAGCCAGCTAAGGTGGAAGCAATAAGCAAGATGACTCGCCCAGGGAATAAGCGGGACATTCAGGTGTTTCTGGGGATGGTTAGATATTACTGATGGTTCATATACAATTTCAGCTGCATCAGGGCCCCACTCTTTGAGTTGCTAAAGATAAATGCTTCCTTTGATTGGACGGAATGATGCCAGAACGCTTTCAATGTGTTGCAAACCGCGTTAGCAAGCATACCCATTTTGCAATATCCCAACTTTGACAAACAGTTCATAGTACAAACAGATGCATTCCTCGCTGCTATAGGGGCAGTATTATCCCAGAAGGACGATGACGGCGTGGAACATCCTGTCGCATTCTGTAGTCAAAGCTTGAACTGTCACTAACAAAACTACATCATAACTGAGTGGGAGTGTTTAGCGGTGATCTACGCTTACAAACAGTTTTTGGTATATTTGTATGGGGTAAGATTCCAAGTAGTGATGGATCACGCTTCCTTGCGCTGGCTACAGAATCTTCATGAACCGAAAGGATGGCACGCACATTGAGCTCTGAAGCTTCAAGCATATGATTTTGAGATTTTACATCAACTGGGAGCAAAACATCAAAACGCGGATTGTCTTTCTCAGTTGCCAATGATTGCCATCACGGCGGATTTAGCTGACATTACTTTTGAAAAGATGGTGGCAAACAAATACCAGGATGAGCCGCCACAGGTGATCAAGGTGCTATTTGGACTCAGGGAGGATACCTTTGCATGAGGGAAAGAACTATATAAGTGGATCGGAGACTTGATGCTGAATTTTCCTAAACCTTTGGCTAGACCCTCTATTATTATGGATGCTCATTGGGCAGTAGGACATGGAGGATTGCGGAAAACACTAGAGTTTTTGCGACCCTGATACTTCTGGGAAAGCATGCATTATGACGTATTAGAAATGGTTAGCTGTCGCCATCAGTGTCAAGTGGAAAAGCCTTTCTGCAAGAAAACCACATACAAGCTAGTCAAACACCGGTTTGCATGGCACACCATTTCCATTGATGTAGTGGGACCTCTGCTGACTAGTGCTAATTGATCCAAGTATATAATCATTGCCATCGATCATTTGACCTGATGGGTTGAGGCCAGGGCTATTAGTGACTTGGGCGCGGTCACCACCACCAAGTTTATTATAGAGTATGTTATACAGCGGCACGGCTGCCCACAGTTCATTCTGATGGATAATGGAACCAACTTCACTTTTCACATCTTGCCCATGTTGAACAAGTTGATGGCAATTCACGGGGTTTTGACCACCCCCTATCATCCAGAGTCAATTGGGATGGTGGAGCGAGTCAACGGAAACCTAGTGAACATACTCCACAAATTGGTAATGGATTGGCCCTCAGAATGGAGTGCACTTCTACCTACTGCTGTGTTTGCGTATAATATCAGCTATCATTTGGCCACTGGTAAGAGCCCATTTCAAATACTGTATGGTTGACATCCGACTCTTCCTGGCTTGCTCTATTCGTGTGTAGAGAACACTGGTGGTGTGAATCCCCAGCGATATTTAAAGACACTTACAGATACATTGATCAAGCTGCAAATGGAAGCCTACTCCACCAGTTTGGCCAAGAAGATTTTCAATCATGCAGCTGATCAGAAGCGACGGAGTGGACTCCTGCTATTTGCTGTGGGGACCATGTCTTATCTCACGACCAGCACGAATTTGGGCGGAAAAACAAGCTCTCTAACATTTGGGCTGGCCCGTTCAAGATAATTGAGAAGACAGGAATGGATGTCTACACTATTAATGAACCCGCTGGGGGTCAGATTATCAACCAAGTCCACACGAAGTTCCTCTGAGCATATAAACAGTAAGAGCCTATCATCCAGTCAAAAGGGGAGGAGGGGTAATGTTGAGAAGTTTATATGACTGGATGATATGCCACCTATACCAGAAGATTGGAGGGGGATTGAGACGAGTCTTGAGATTTACAAAAAGGGATACAAAATTAGAATCGAGAAAAATGATGACCATTTGGCAAATTGAGAGGATTTATGCTGAGATTCAATATGAATGAGAGTTTCTAGAAAAGGAAAGATTAATTAGAGATTACCAAGCAAGGGTGCAGCCAGATTGTGGGAACTGAGATATAAAGAGTCACATGGAGGATTTAAAGGGTATTTTCTCTCAGGTGGTTGAGTAATTGCAGATAAGTATGCGATTAATATTAATAAAGGTTGAAATAAGGGCGATAGCTCTATTTATAAGTATATCACGTTTATTAGTAGAAGTCAGAGATCTTCATATTATTTGATTTAGTTGCTTAGTGGCTAAAACCATATGTAAACCAACTTAGCGTAATTGAGCCTATACGCTGAGAACTAACAAATTAGATAAACATATAGTCTGGACTTGTTTTCTAATTTATGTTGAACTTAGAGGAATATGAAGATTATAGTTTATAGAGGTTGTAGCTAAACAGGTGAAGAATCAGTGTAGTTAAGAGTTATTGAGATCAGCGCAACAAGAAGAGCTCCTATGTTAGAAGCTTGGACCAGTTCAGTCCCCTGACATCTATGAGCAGTGGAGGACCCACTACAGATTGTTGACAATTCTTCTGAAAGTACTGGTGCTATACATTCTCCTAGAGCCTCTTGAGATCTATTCTTGTGGAGGTGTTAATGAGTTCAAGAAGTATTAAATGGATATGTGTTCTGCCCAGTGGGTTGAGTTAGGTCACAACAAATTATTAGTTGTATGTGATTTCATTGTAATGAGTACTGAGGCAGAGGTCTTACAACCTGTACGATATGGCGTGATGGACATGAGCAACCATCCGTTCAGAGCCATAAGGGCTTTGTTCCATCAGTTGCTTATTGAGAGGAGGATGTGAAGGCCTGTATGGTCTGTTGCCTCTCTCTAGGAGAGGTTGCGATGCTCTAGGAAGGTCGTGAAATTTCAACGCTGTATGGAGGAGGGCAGG
>JAKSZP010011412.1:0-21881 GCA_022478985.1 Massospora cicadina | reverse complement strand
TCTTTTGGGAGGGAATCATGGAAGCCATCATTGAAGTTTTGGATGCTTGCCTTACGTGTAAGAAGCAGTCTCAGCTCAAGACTAGATATCAATATCAGCCAACTACCCCGCAACAGCTGTTTCATACCATAAGCTTAGACATAGTAGGGCCACTTCCTCAGACCACAGATGGAAACAGATATATCTTGGTAGGTATTGACCACTTCATGAAGTGGGTTAAAGCTGTGGCACTGCCAGCCCAAACTGCTAAGGCCACTGTCACCATTCTCCATCAAAATATCTTTACTTGACATGGGTGCCCTCAATTACTACTCTGTGACAATGGAAAAAACTTCACCTCCAGAGTAGTTAAAATCTTGGCTACCTCCATGGGAGCCCATCAAATATTCTCAGCTCCATATAACCCATCAACCAATGGTACTGTGGAGCGAGCAAATGGCACTTTGGTTTCTATCTTATGGAAAATGGCCTCATCTGATCCCCTTCATTGGGATCATTATCTCCCTAGCGCTCTTATGGCTTTTCAAATTAGCCATCACCAAATCTTAAAGATGTCCCCTTTCCGAGTTTTGTATGGCAGGGAACTAGGCATACCTGCTCTTCTATCTAATGATGTCTTATCTAGAGGAGAGGAGCCTGGGAAAGCCATGCGAAGGTTAGCTAACCACATCATTCAGCTATAATCAGAGGCTATGACCAACCTAGCCAAAAGGTCACTAAAGAAGGCCAAGCTGTCAATGAGCTTTGGGCTCCTCTACCTTCATTCCAAGTGTCAGATATGGTTTTATATTACCACAATCTCATAACTCCTCAAAGTGGCAAACTTGGATCAATCTGGGAGGGACCATTTACCATCACATATAAGAGAGGAAATGAGTATTCTATAGAGTCTTTGGCTTCAGGAATTACCATAAACTGGGTACATGGCCGCTTCCTACAGCCCTACACTCTCCCCAACATTCTTGAGGGGGGCAATGTCGGACATTCTCCTTCTTGACTTTTGAAAAAGAATGATGGAGGTAAGAATGCCCCTTAATCCATTACAATGGTCAGCCAATTACATGTTCAATCTTTGAACAAAATTATGGTTAACAAGGATATGAGTACTAATGGCAAAAATACCTTGGTGGATTCACGGTGGAACCCTGTTTATTAGAAAATCCATTTTATAATCAAAATCGGTTTATTAAGGTAAGAACTGATAGTAGGATTGCTCCAACACCTTGGTCAAATTTGAGATGTCCATTACCACATGGGTCTGTTCTCCCCCAAGGTGAGAAGATTTTACCCGCCAGTGATTGGGTACAATTTATCAAATCATTACCACATGGATTGGTTTTGCTACAAAATATTTACCCTCATTCTGATAGGCTGAAAGCCTATATTTCCTAATTTGGACAACTCAGCTTTTTAAACTATAGCCTCAAATTCCCATGGCCCCAAAATTCGAACTAGTTTAAATATGAAATACTAGTATCAAATAGGGAGCTTTTTGGCTTGCCCCGCATAAACAATAAAAAAGATAAAAAACTTTAAAAAGCATTTATTATTACTTTTAATTTAAAAGTAAGTTTCATATATTTTAAGAATAATTTGTGGTATCTATCAGCAGATCCCATATGGTTAAAATCCCAACAGAGGGCAAAAATGGTGGGGCTGCAGTTTGGGAGGATCAACGGAAAATCTCCCCAAAATGAAATATGGCTTGTCATCTACGGCCATTTGTCCACATCAATCCATCTAAGAGCCTTGAATGGATCGAATTCAGCCAGCACTGGGCCAGCCACCAGAATTGGGGTAGTGGAAGAAGCTGATTAGCCATATGCCGTTGACCACAGCAGCTCAGCTGAAACTGAGTCAGCCATTGACTCAAGATTATGTATTCTGGTCAAATTGTTAGAATTTTTTAAATTTTGAAATTTTGATTGGCTGGCACCTTGGAAGTGGCGCCTGAATTTTCCAAGATTGGGGGCGGGAGGATTGCCAATCAGATCCCATTGCTGAACCAAGGCTACACATCTACAATCCTGAAAATCTTTCAAGTGGATGATCAAAGATGATCAAATTTCCCAGTTACCTCAATTTTAAATTGTGTAAATTTTTTATCCATCTCCCACTCCTGATTCTGCAGTATTGCTTCATCCCTCACAAAGTTTCTATTCACAAGACCCATCATCAGCTTGCTATCAAATCAGTCACTTCTCCATTAACAAACTCCACTTCAAAGCTCTCTACATGGTTATAGAGTCACTAAGCAAATTGAATTTTATGTTCCAACTTACCAATTGACTTCCTAGAAGAGGCCAGGGATAAAATCAAAGAGCTTTCATATAACATTGACTGATTTTGTGGTGAAGATACCAAGTCGTTGTTGTTTGACCCTAACTAACTAAGAAATACAAAAACTACAAAACTTTTCTTGTGTGCTGGATTTGATCATGTAAGCCAAAAAGTAGCTTTATAGTAACTTTAAGGCACTTCACACCACGGGCATCCTTGACAAGTTAAACTAGATTCTTTTCCATTTTTGTTACATTCTTCAATTGCCCACACCCATTTTTCTACGCTCTAAAGTGTGCCTTTATGTCTTTGAAAGATGAAGATCCCTCCAACCCCCTTCCCCATCCACTATGGCTTATTAATGTAGACATTAAGGCGTTATATTGGGGTTTTATTGTAATTTTATTAGCCATTTTCAGATATAGACCCATGCTTGCCACCCTCTCAGGTTAGGCTCACTAGTGCTAAAAAAGATGAACCAGGATGGAAGCGGAGGCCAAAATATTTTTAGATGGTCAAAAGACTGATTTAATTTTTTATCCCAGTTGTTGCATCTCATCATGGAAGGTAAACAAGAGGTTCAGAAATCTGGAAATTGTGGGATTGAATGTCAATTTTAGATGGACATCCTTAAGATAATTGCATGTACCTCAAACTCTTTAAGACAGAAATAATTATATATCAAAATTTTTTTAAGTAGGAGCAATATTAGTTTTAATTTTATTGACCAATAAAATATATAACAAAAAGGAGAAATGAGCACCTGGTGGTCTTTAGTTTTAGTAGAGCATTGTAAAGCCTCTTATTAATTTCAATTAATGTTTGAGGAGTTCAGACAAAAGTTTGGTAGAAAGTAGTCACAATATCTAAAGATAATAGCACACAACGTTTTTGAACACTTTAATAAGCCATCCATAGTGTGTTATAAGGTGTCAGGGATATTGCATAACCCCTGTGGTTTAGGTGTGATAAAAATCCCTTATTTAAAATAATGACACATATTCCAGCCTTCTGGAGCCAACTCTATCTGAAAGTACCCCAGTCAAGGTCCATAACCAAAAAAATATAAATCTTGTTTTCAGACAAGTTAAAGCACCTATCCTTGATGGGGGATAGCTAACATACTGATTTTAGAGCTTAGATGTTAGTGATCCAGAACGACAAGGTGACCACCATATTTTCAAGGACCTATAGCAGGAGAGAAGACCATGGAATAATCAAAGGCTTCAATAGCCCATCCTCAAGGAGTTGCTTCAACTTGAGCGCCACTTGAGTCTCTCCAGGGTTAGTTTTCAACTTTGTCTAAGATAATATTGGAGGAGCATCATCAGTTTTAACGTCATGTTTGACACCTTTCATAATACCAAAATCTTAGGACATTTTGTATATAGCTTCATATTACTTAGTGAGTTCTTTAATTGACTCTTTCTGTTTCAGATTAGATCTCTCTCAATATCTTCTTCCACTTAGCAATTTTTGGATGTTTATTCTAAACCCAATACCCATATTTCCCACTATCCTCCAATCAACAGTATAAATTATGGGAATAGGATGTACATCTGCAATAGGGTATTTTTGATTATGTTATCATCTGGGCTTAAAAAGTAGGCAGATTTAGACACATAACTCTATTGTAGGCTAGGTCAGTAATTATGGGAAGATTAAGAATTTATAATTGATAACTTCAAAGTTCCTAAAAAACTAAATTAAGTTATTATTATATAATAGTAATTGTATTCTAGTTTTAAACTAATGTAAGTTGGGAGATAATTAAAAGAATCACTTAATATTTTAGGCTATAGAAAAACTTTTCTTTCTCGTTGCAATCACTATTGCAACCTATTCAATTCAAGACTGAATCTAATTAGATAATCTCACAGAGGAGATTAGTCTGCGCCCATGTCAGGGAGCAGTTGGGCAAGTAAGGTAAGAGGAGCAGGTGGAAGGCCCGCGGCCTCCAACGTTCAAAAATGCCCTGGAGAATCCGGCGGAATAGACAAAAATCTTAAAAAACTTGCGGTCACAATTTCCCCTGAGATTCTCACGTGGCAAGCACGATGCAACCAGTACATCAACACGCCACACTCCCAGCCCCTTTCATCAGTGGAAATTGGAGTCCGTGTGTATCTGGACATCCAAAAAATGGCCTTATGGGAAAAATTTTGTGAAGGTGTACACAAAGTTTTCCCAACCGCAGTGTACATTGCACCTCACTCCATGTTGTGCAGTTGGCTGGACCTAGGTTTCAAAAGCAAAAAAGCAGCAGACGAGGCTGCAGCGGTGCGCATAGTGGTTGACCTCCCCAAAGGGCAATGGGTCGTCAAAACCAAATGCACCAGATGGACAAAATCAAACCAAATTTTCCTCACGTTTGACTTTTTGCCTACTACGGTAAAATGTAACATTTTAGAACAACACCTGAAAGATGGTCTCACCGTATATGGCAAAATACAATCTTTCAAAATGCAATGCTTCACGCTGATGCCACACCTGTGCACCAGCAAAGCCATCGCAGTTCTGACTCCAACTGAGGAGATTGCAAAGGACCTAACCCAGATCCCGCACTCCACTTTTATTGATATTGCAGGGCATACCACCCACCCATTCCGGGTGACTGTGGACAGCGTGCCCCCCATTTGCACCCACTGTGACACGTTTGGCCATAAGACGCATGCATGCCCCATCAAGGAGGGCGTCACATTCCAAGAGCACCCCTCAGTGGCCATGTCCAGTGGAGAGGCGCACTACAAACCAACCGCAAGCACCAAGGAGGCTTTCCTGTGAGGAGCACAAAGGCTGCTACCTATTGGTAAAGCCTATCTCCCCACAGGAGCGGAAGAAGGCCAAGCAGGCCCATAGGGCCGCAGCCAAGGAAGCGGCCAAGGCCACCACCACTATCCCATACTCACAACGCCAGGAGGACATAAAGACCTTCGTGGCAGAAGCAACTCAGGAATCCATCATCCAATCAGATTGGGAAGCCCATGCTGAGCGGGCCACTCAATCTGAGGATCTGATGGGAGATTCTATCTCACCCAATCGTTGCACCCAAGCTCTGGTCAAAACTGACTTGGGACCTATCCCAACTGAAAAAAATTTTTTTGACCTGCTCGACGGTGCACCAAACTCATCCACACTGCAAATAATTCGTCCGACGTCAGGAAAACATAAAGCAAAGGCCAAAGCCAACGTGACTCTTTCTGCAAAAATCAAAAAAAATCCTGATAGTGTTTCTGCTAACACCTGCGCTGCTGTGAAAGCCTGTGGGGACCTAGAAGAGGCTGGTGGGCCCAGGGGCCCACCCCCTCGCACTTAAGGTGCAATGGGGAAACCTTCACTCTAGGGATGTTGAATATCGCCAGACTCAAGGTCTTCCCATCCCAGGCTAGGAAACTGAGTTTTTACAACACAATTTACCCATGGATATCCTGGCCATCCAGGAGTCCCACTGTCCATGAGGTTCCGAGGAAGCTTGGAAAACAATGCTCCTCCCATCCCTATCCTTTTGGTCAAAGCACTGTGGGGTGCTAATTCAGAAAAATAATTTTTTCATATTCATATCCTCAGAAACATTCCTAAATGGCTGAGTGCTCGTCATCACCTTCTCATGGGCCAACGTAGCGCATGCAATTGTCAACATCTATGCCCCAAATGGTGTACACAAGTGTCAGGAATTTTTCTCATCAGTCAAATCCCTCCCGCTACCCCCTGCTTCTTTCCTAGTCAGCGACATGAACTTTTGGCTAACCTCACCAACGGACTGGTGGCCTCCCACACCCCACGCCCCACAGGGCCACATAGAACTACATGTTCTAAAGGCCACCCTTGGGTTAATGGATGCGCTGCCATGACATGCCCTGCTGCTCGAAAACATGACATGTCCCCACATCCACAACGGCCAATTAAGGTCCATGACCCGCATCAACCTTATTCTAATGCTGGCAAAATTCCAACCCCACATCTCCCACTTCAAAACAACGAAAATGGAATTCTCCAACCACTGACTGGTCTCGATAACCTACTACCTACCAGTCACAGTTGCTAAGGCCCCACATTGGTGCAAAATCTGCCCCCCTGAGCTTGTGTCACCAGGATTTTCCACGTGGGTGGAAGAGGCAACTTTGGCAAAATTGTTTGTTGCACCATTTTGCGCGGACCCCATTTCCACATGGGCAACTTTCAAAGAGGACACCATCCGCCACTATCGCCATCTCTCCTCCAGATGCTCATGAGCCACATCGGCGGTTATATTGCGCGCTCTGGCAGAATTGGCCCACTTGGAGTCCAACATTCCAGCTACAGGATACAGCCCTGCATGGGGCCGGAAGTGGGCAGAGGCAGCCGCTCACCTCAACGCACTCAAAGGCAACACAAACATTGGGTTTGTGTTCAGTACAGGGCCACACGCATCACTAAAGGCGACAAGTGCACCGCATATTTCTTTAAAAAAATTTTCGCACCACGCCAGAGCATGGCCTGCACACAGGTGTGAAGATCGGATAATTCCATTGCAGACACACCGGCTGAAGTGGCAATTGAAATGCAAAAATATTACTCCAAGTTATACTGAGCCGAACCAATTCAGCTGGCTGAAGTGGCAGAATTTCTTAACTGAGCTCATATCCGTACCATTTTCTGATACCCAGAAATATTGAATTTAATTACTCCAAACGAATTATGGACAGCCATTCGTGGTGCGCCAAACTGAAAATGCCCAGGCCCAGATGGCATTCCATATGAGTTCTACAAAAAATAACTCAAATATATATCCCCATTGCTGCTCGCCTCACTTAACCAAAGCCTGTTGGAAACGCGCCTCCTACCAGGAGGACATGAGGCCTTTACTGTCACATTCTACAAGAAAGGTGATAAGCTTAACTTAGCCAACTGGCGCCCCATTTCTCTAACAAACACAGACACCAAAATTTAACAAAAATCATGGCTAACCGTTTAGGGACTGTAACATCTGCCACCATCTCCCCAGAACAATTCAGTTTCATCCCCAGAAGGTCAATTTGGGATAACGTGCACTCTGTGGCTAATGCATGTCAGTCCACAGCCTCAGGAGCACTGGTATTCTTGGACCAACAAAAGGCCTGTGATAGAGTAAACTGGGAATACCTAAGGGCCTGCCTCCATCAATTCCGCCTACCCCCCGCTCCATCAACTGGGTGATGCTGCTCACGGAATCTGCAACAATGGCAGTGCGTGGCCCAGGCTTCCTAACGGAAGTAGTCCATCCTCAAAGGGGCCTGCGACAAGGGGACCCCCTGAGCCCACTCTTATACAACTTCAGCCTTGACCCACTACTGCGAAATGTGAATGCCCAACTCACTGGGGTCCATGTGCCAGGCCAAACCCCAGTCAAGATGATGGCATTTGCAGATGACTGTGTGGTGGGGGTGTCTAATAATAAAGATGCACGCGCGCTTGAAGCCCTCATCCAGGAATATTCCTGGGTAAGCATCGTGACACTGAACGCCTTCAAAACCGAAATCATCCTCCTTGGTCGGTTTCAGAACTGCTGGGCCCCAGCAATTAGTTCCCAACCTGACCCATCTGCTCGCCCACGCCCACGCCTTACTAGCTTAACACACACCACTCCACTGGTGCTCACCTTCGCGCCACGTCCTACCATAGGACTGGTGCGCCATCTGGGCGTGTGGATGGAGGCAGGCAGATATGCGTCAGAAGTAATGGAGTGCCATATACTGGACAACGTGACGAAGCGAATCGCCTCTCTCAGAGCCCACCCTACAACCCTCACTGGCAGGGTTGTTCTAGCCAACTCTATGCTCCTATCCAAAGTCTGGTTCGGTGCCCACGCCATCCCATTCTCCCCAAGCTTCTTCAAATCCCTGTATGCCTTGCTGCAAGGATGGCTTTGGTCAGGCCGCCCTCCACCAGTATGTCTAGAGGTCATGTTTGGCCCTCATCATCAAAATGGCATGGGCCTGCTTGACTTCAAAGCCCATGCTGCCAAGATCCTGGGCACCTGGATCACGGCTGTCACCGCTCCTACACTCCCATCCCAACACTGGTCCTGCGTGGCCCACTCCAACTTCTCCCAAGCCTTGGGCCTCAACAATCCATCAAACCCCACTCCCTGATGAAATACCTCACATCACACACATCGGCCACAGGTCCTCACGGGACTAAAACCCACTACAAACGAATCCTACTCTCCATGAGTAGCGCAGAGTGGAGAATTCGTATTAGTGGACATACAACCCATGAGGCCGCCCCTCTCCTCAGTTCACACAAGAGGTACAGGGGCTGCCCATCCATGATGGCGTGATCCCCATTTGGCCCCATGTCCTATCCAGGGTAGACTACCTGGACATGATGGACATCCCTTATTCCACTGAGACCCAAAAAACTATCTGGAAATACGCACACTATCCTCTGTTGCAGCCTCAAGTCCGCTCCCATGTGTGGCGCTGCCTGAAGCGGGTGTATCATACAGCTGAGCGCTCTAACGCTTTACACTCACCCTGCGTCGTGTGTGGCCAGTATGGAACGCTGTTCCACCGCCTGGAGAAGTGCCCCACCTCTAAAGTGATATGGCGCGAAGTCCAACGTCTGCTGGGCCAGGATCAAACGCATCCCTTCAGTCTGTCAAGAGATATGTTTGCTCTATCAATGGTCTCCTCCCTTCCACCCTCCCTCCATGCTCTGGTGGTTGCAATCTCCATGTGGACCATCCACACGATTATTTTACATTCCATCGCAGGCTCCACCCCCACCCTCCCAGAAACTGTCCACAGATTCCGGTCTCATTTGGTGGACCACTTTCAAGCGTGGATGTTTGGATACCTCCCACCATGTTGCCGACAGCTGGTCTCCTCCTGGTTCCCAGTCTGGTTCATCAAATCAGACCCCTTCCTCCACACGTGCTCAATAGTGGCTACGGCCCCTTCACACGTCCCCTCCCCTCCCCATAAGTGGCGTTCCCGCTGGCAACAAGAGATAGCATCCCTTCTCTGGGGTGCCTCCCCTGGTACTAATTTTGTCTTTCCTGAGCCATATTCAGAAGTGTCTGTCCCATGGTCAGCCTTCCCCGCAATAAATTTAAAATATTTTGGACTATATACCTAGGCATTCATGGAGGGTGGCATTAACGTGTTCTTTGGTCTTGTCACTATATTAGACTTAAAGCTATTTAAGTTACTCTTTTAGGTCGAAATGTTTCTAATAGCTTTCCTTTATTCTTTGGTGCATCCTGTATTATAAATGGTTATAGTATCCTATTGAGAGATATCTATCCTTATCAAATAAAATCTGAAGAACAAATATAAGTTGCATCCTAAGAAATTTTTAAATATGTTATTCCAAGCAATGCTTCTTGATAAGAGACAAATAATTTCCAAAGTAAATAGATAACGTCTACTGAGCCATTGTGATTGAGTATAGGATGGCCCAGCTGTAATTTATTCCATAGGAGGTCTAAGCCTTTATGATATTCATCATTATTATAAATGAGAGGAAGTTACGGTAATTTGGTAATCTCATATTAGTAGATAGTATTTTCTTCTTATGTACTACTACTTTAAGCTTTATTTACATCGGTGTTAAAATGGGGAATGTTAATGGCTATTTTTATGGATGTGTTCAATTATTGTTTTAACATTATAAATATAAAAGGAGTAAGAATAAATTTTTTTAATGGATTTTGATCATGGACGTAGATATTGATTGGAGCCAAAATTGCAATTAGATTCATTATTGGAGCTGGCAGGTTGTATATGAGGTAAAAATGATTTTCAGCACAGGGATCTTCATGCCATATATTAATCACTCTATGAAGCTCCTCTCAAATCTTTATTCCAGAGTTGACTCTCATGGTGACTTTATAGACCACAGTACATACAATAGTTCTAATTTTTAAGTTCGATTTTTATTCATCATAACAGGATATGAGGCTCAACCCTCTCCCACGCGATTCGCCTTTATTATGGGCATAACCCTGTTGAATTCTATATGGAGGATTAATTCTCATACTTTGCAGCGATCGCGGAGACATTCCCAATTAACACCACCATCCATGAATCAGTAAAGGCCACTGCATCGATGTGGGCTTCACTGAAGCTGCCCTTGCTAACCATGCTGCCACCCTCCAGGTCATTATTCCGCGTGGATCTCTTTGCATCTCCTGCACACGCTCTCACCTGGAGAAAATTTCATGGGTTACTTTTTCCAACCTACCAGCGACTGTTGATCCTGAGTCTCTTAAACTGGCGCTCCATTGTGGTTAAATGGAGTTTTGGTCTGTTCTTTCAGTGGACTTTAGCGTCCCCTCTTACTATGCTCCTACCCAAAGAGCTCAAACTGCTAGGGCGTCGTTCATCCCCTCCCCCACTGTATCCCGCAACATTGAGGTTATTCCTCATGTGGCGGTAGTTGGGGCATGCCCTGAGATCTTTTTTGTTGACCCTGATCAGGCGCGCCCCCGGTGTTCATGGTGTAACGCCCTTGGACACCTGTATAGTGGCTGCACAGCTCGAAAACAAGCCCTCTTAGCCACTACCCAGGGGCCTAAACCAGGCCAAAAAAGATCACACATGGCCGCAGCAGCAATTCCACAACCCACACAATGGATTCCCATTCAAGACCTGTCCACTGAGGCCTTACGCCTAGCAGTTGAAAACAGCTAACCCCACTATTGGTATAGGATACCTTCGCGCTCATGCCCCCCTTCCAGTGGGCACCCCCTCCAATCTCCCAGAGTCAACTCCCTCTCTCACCAAGCGCAAGGCATCTCCCACAGGGCGCCCCTCGTCAGCCACCCCCACTCAGGGCTCCGCGGCACCCCCACCAACCTCCACCAGCAATTTATCACATCAACCCTCAGCTCCCATGGAGCTATGCCCACTAGCATGGACTGGCAACCTGCGGCCTGCGGTAGAAGTGCCACCTCAAAGAGTCCTACCCCAACCCCACATTCCATTTTGCGCGGCTCCTTTGCAGTGTTGGAGAAAGTGAATATGGACTCAGACTCATCAAATGGGGACACCGCGTAGGTCGCCGTTGAGCACCCTCAGGTCCTACCCCTGCAACAGAGCGGGGGCAGCATCTTAGTCTGGCTTACTGGGTCCTCCACCCCCCACCCTCTCCTTCTCCTCAGAACCCTCAACGCTCCTCACGGATTGCAGCTAATAGTCAAGCTAAAGGACTCAAAACTAGCCGCCTCACAGCAGCAGATTTAAGCGCTGTCAACCCCCCAGGACATGGAGGGGAACAGCTATGAGTCCCCACGGCAGCACCCTGGCCCTGCAATCCATCAACGCGAATGGGTTTCAGGACTTTAAGTGGAGAGCCCGCCTCCTCCGCAACTTCAGGTCAGCACAAATTGACATCGCTGCTGTCCAGGAGCCCCATATCCTCCCCCACAAACAATCTGCATGGAATGAACAGTTTGGAGGCAACTCCTTCTGGACAAACCATGCCGCCCTTATTGTTTTGAATCCCCGGTTAAAACCCATTCTTTTTCACAATATCTAGGTGGCCGCCTCATACTGGCCAAACTCACCACTCCTGACTTCTCTTTCTTCGCTGCAAGCATCTACCTGCCTAATGCAGGTCAGGAGCAAAACTGGCTCTTGGAAGAGCTCGTCCAACTCAATCTCCCACGGAATACAGTCCTCTTGGGAGATTTCAACACAACCATAAGTCGCATCCGTGACTCTTACCCCCCTGCAGCAAAGGAATGCCCTGAATCAAGTCGCCTCCAGGATTTCCTTCGCCTGAGTGGCTTTATGGATGCGCTTCCACCCTCCGCGTCTGGCCTAGGTTGCATGACTAGGATCCAGTATGATGGAGGAGCTTTCCAGTCAGCGTCACGCATAGATATGGCACTGATTGGCCCCCTGCTAATTGGCCGCGTCTCCTCTCCCATCTCTCGTGACAACCATCTGAGTGATCACAGGTCACTCACCGTTGTCCTCACCACCACGCTTAGACTGTCGCGTAGGTTCTGGCCTAGGGTTGCCCCAGCTCTTCTCAACAACCCCTTCACTAAGGAGAAGCTGTCTATGACCATCCGGGAGACTCTCACCTCCCCCCCCCCCCACCTGCTTGACCACAAGGCTAGATGGGCGGTGACCAAGGAGGGCATCACCCGCGTTGCTTACAACTGTGCCAAAGCCCAGATGACCGCAGCTCGCGCCAGAGTCAAAAGGGCGGAAGCCAGAATCAGACATCTGGAGAGAAACTGCCAGCCTTCGCCCTCTCCCAGTTGGTTGGAAGACTGGGAAGCGGCGCAGGAAGCACTCCGCTTGGAGCTCACACTTCAGGAAGAACGGGCAGCAAACTTTACAACATCAGATTACTATGCTCAATGGGAACTCCCCACCCGCTTCTTCTTTCAGAAACAGAAAGCCCAGTCAACAGCGCAGGATATCACTGCACTGAAGATTGGAACTACAACCACTTCGGATAAGGAGGAAATCACGCAGGAACTACACCGCTTCTACTCCAGCCTCTTCCATGCCACCCAGGTGGACCCATCGGACATCCAAGACTTCCTGTGGCAGGCTCCAGAGCCGCCCATTGACCCACGGGCTGATGAGGCTCTACTGGCGCCTATTTCCATCCAGGAGGTGATATAAACCCTTCTGAGATCCCCACGGCTTAAAGCCCCAGGTTTAGATGGAATACCCTTCAAAGTGTACCTTCTGGAACCTGCAGTTATAGCCAGAACGCTCCGCGACCTCTTCGCTGCACTCTTGGTGATTGGCGAGGTCCTCCCCAACTCCAGAGGCTCAATCACGACCCTCATTACAAGAAAGCAGACCGTGAGAACCAGGCTAACTGGCGCCCCATAGCGTTGATCAACAAAGACCACAAGCTCTTCACGAAGCTTCTGGCCAACCGCATCACCAAATGGGTGTCACCTCGCCTCTCCCCATCCCAACACGGTTTTATTCCGGGGAGGTCGTTATGGGACAATTATAATGAACTTCACGTGACTTTGACTGCTAACTCTCGTAAGGTGAATGGCTTTGTGGCTCTCCTGGATATGGAGAAAGCATATGATTGGGTGGCCTGGAAGTATATTGATGCTTCCCTGGCCCGCTTCCATCTCCCCCCGCAGCTAGGCGCTGGATATCAGCGCTCTATGACCAGCTCCACACCAGAGTCCTGGCGCCAATATGTTTTACAGTGGCAGTACCAGTTGGACAAGGTCTCCGGCAAGGGGACCCCCTAAGCCCTATCCTTTTTAACATCACCCTCGACCCCATCTTGGCCTCCTTACAGGACAAGCTAACAGGGATTCTGGTCCCAGGTAAAGCCCCCACCCGCACCATGGCATTTGCAGATGACACCGCCATTGCATTTGGCTGCCCTGGGGATGTTGCCCTCGCTGCTGTGACCATTGAGAGGTACACCAAGGCGTCCAACGCCATGGTCAACACCTCCGAGACAACAGTTGTACAGGTCGGCTCCCCCACCTTCCCCCCACCATTTGGTATTGAACCTGTGCGCGGTACCTTCTGTCACCTGGGCGTTCTCACCAACCAACAAGGAGTTGCGCTAAAAGACAATGAGGACTTGCTCCTCGCAGCAGTTAACTCCAGGATTTCCAGCTGGAAATGGCAGCACATCACCCCCCAGGGTCAAGCTCTGATGGCCAATGTGTTCCTCCTCTCCAAAGTCTGGTTCCTAGCGCACGTCTGCCCATTCACAGATGCCTTTTATACGAGGCTCAATGTACTCCTCCGCTGTTGGATATGGGGCTCAAACCATCCACCAATGGCCCTCTCAACCATTGCCTGACCCTGAAATGAAGGGGCCTAGGGCTTCTGGACACGCGATCCCACGCCACCACAATCTTCCTGAAGTTCCTATGGCCGATTGTCTGCTGGGACGCGACCCCCATGCCCCAATGGGCGCCCGCCCTCCGCCAGTCAGTGTCAGCAGCTCTGGGTCTTCCTAGAGCATCTATGACCTCATTAGGGGAGTGGCTCACAAACCACCCAGGCCATCGCCTGAAACCATCCTCATCCCCCTACTGGAACCAGGCTCTCCTTGCCCTGAAACGAGTAGGCGCGTGAATCCACCATGCCTTCCCGTACAGAAGGGAAGGCCCTGGCCTCAGCCCCCATCGCCATGCAATTGTGCACAATGGACAAGTTGCCACAACTCGCCTCAACCCTCAAGATCATCCTCCCATCCGCCCAAGTCTCCTTGAGCTCCTCCCTCCCTCCGTAAGATTTGACCTTAAGGAATTGTGGAAGGAAGTCTATCACCCCATCCTGTCAGCAAAGGTGTCCAACACCTTATGGAGGGTGCTCCACTGTTCATACAGGACAGGGGACCGAACTGGCCCTACCTTCCAGCACTGAAGCTGCCCCCGCTGTTTGGAGCCTATTAACTCCCACCTCCATCGTTTTTTCACCTGTCCAGGTGTCACCGCATTTTGGCCAAAGGCCTGCGCGCTCCTCCATGCTCAGCCCTGGTCTGGACACCCTGTGCAAGACCTCATGTTCAAGCAGACGTTGCCTGGTTGCCACCAACCCCTCTGTGTCCTTGCCTATGCCACAGCCATCTGGACCATCCATAACCCCTTCCTTCGTGCTGCCTTTGACCAGCAGGTGTGGACCCTTCCACACATGATCACCCACTTTCAGGTACACTTTGAGATGGCCCTGAAGGTCTGCACTATGTCGCCAACCCTCCCCCGCTCATTTGTCACTGCAGCACGGCTCTGGCGCGCAAACCCCCCTCCCTTTCTCGATGCCTCATCCCTTTCCTTCCCTCGCCTCAGGCTCTTAGGAGACCAGATATAATTTAATAAACATTAATGAATCCCCCCCTCAGGTTGGGACCATCTAGTACTAAAAAAATAACATGGATATGAGTGTGAGAGATAGATAATGATAATTTATGCACCGCTAACCATGAGAATTATATAAAGATTCTTATATATCAAGTATAGAAGTTAAATTGCCTTTTAGAAATTTCAAATGTAGTATTGACTGAGTACAAGAGAAGAGATAAGGTATTCTAGAGGTAATAACATCCTCTATAGTAATGAAATTGCATATAGCCAAGGTTTGTGATTTATGATAGAACTATTTAAAAAGTCTATTAAAAGACCCTATTTTTAATTTGGATGCCCATAGATGCCTGCTTTTGATTTGCAATTTTCTGGTCGCTTATGAACTCTTTGTTTAAAGCAGACTACTTTGGGCCTCTTGTAATACTAACCATAAGGTGTAGAACCATAATTGCTTTTATAAACCAAATCAAATAATAAAGAAGTGTTTAACCTTTTGGCAATCTGATGTTTCATCTATAATACTCTTAAAGACATGAAGGAGAAAACTTTTTTTCCAGTCATCTAATTTTCATAAAGTGATTTTAAAATTGCTTCAGTAGGAAAAATATGTACAGATAAAACCTCAAAATGTTCGATCTTATACAATCCATACTTGGAGGATGTTGATATATCTTTGAGTTTAGTTGGAATGTTTATGGACTTTTGAGGTCATGTTGTAAGATCTGGCTCTTTAATTTATATTATTTTTTAATTTTTTAATTGAGATGTGTTCAAAATGTTTTAAAATTTAATTTTAGATATTCTCTGGATATTTAACGTGGAAGTTAGGGATTTGTTTTTAAGATCATTGGAGAAAATGGGTATTTTAAAATTTATTTCTACAACTGTCAATGCCTATTACTTGATTTTGTGTAAAGCTTTTATATAAAATATGGATCTAAGAGTTCCCTTATAAATTCAAATAAGACCTTGTTTATGGAGTTTAACTGTTGGTCCAAAATATGGACTTAATTTACAACATGGATCCAAAAAATATAGTCAAGCGGGGTGTTAGAAGTAAATGTGGAAGGTCCTGGTGGCCTCATGGGACCATCAGGTTCAGTGATTGAAAGTGCACCTGGAATTCTGAGTGATTATAAGAACCAAAGATCCTCTAGGAACTAAAAGATCCATTTTATCAATGATCCAGAAGGCCCAGAAGAGCTATGGGGCTGGGGACTTCCTCACTGATCCTGGATGAGCTGACGTGGCTAATATCTGTTAAACTGATTGACAAACTACAAAGCTAGGTTCATAAGATCCTATCATATGTATTATAAGAGTCATACTTAATGTACCAACTAATAATATGTTTTGTGAAAGCACTTGCAGAAATGAAAGTTGTTTGAATAATCTCTTTTAGAGATTAATCAATGAGAAAATCAATTCATTTTTTTGTTATTGAGTCCCATGAACCAATATTTGAGTGATTGCTACCTTTAAGTAAGGACAATTCAGTTTAAATTATAGAAGTCTGATTAATAAAATTATATAAGTTTTTCTAAAATAAGGCCGCATTATTAGCAAGCTTAACTTTTTTGACAACATTGGTAGTTATAATCAATAGTATTATAATAAATGACCCTTTACACTAAGTTGAATGAAAAAGATGATTTTATCCTTCAGCCAGAATTTAATAAAAATCATGATTGATGAGGACCAAATATATCCTCTAGGATGCCAGATTGCCTCAGTTTATATAAACATTAAACGCTCTCTTATAAATTAAAGGTACTAAAATACAATACACAAATTGGCTTGCATCCTTTTGCTACATTTTCATTAGCCTGTGACAATATTATTATCTATGGTTTTAACTATGGATAGTACATATGCCAATTTTTTCAAAGTACAAAAGTAAAATATGTCATTATATTTAAAGAAGTCATTTTACAATAGCCATCATACAAAATAGCTAGAGCATACAGTTCAGAAATATCCTCAAGACATGGAATTTTCCATTGACAGCTCAACAATTGAACAAAGCTGACAACCTCACTTAAAAAGGACCATCTACCCCATTTTTGAACCATATAACTGCCATTTGATTTGTTTATTGGACATTGGTTATCCACAGTGTCTCCCTCCTAATTGTCTTGGGCTATATTAGATGTCAATTCTGTAGAGTTAGTTAATTGCAATCTGAATTACTGTGAAAAGGCAAAATATATTAGGTTCACACAATGGTGAAAATCCAAAATTTATAGAATTTTTTATGCAAGATTATACATACTTCAATATGTTTGATCAGTTTAAGAAATTAATGCTCAAGAGCTGAACAGGGTGGCTAGTGAGTATAAATTTATCATAACAGAAAATCTTAATAAATGAGCTTAGTTTGGTTAATTATAAGATGAAGGGTCCTTATCATTATATGCATTGAGATATAAGGCGCATCATCAGGATGATTTTTATAAATAGATCTGTCAGGACCTCCATTACCAGATTTATTGACTCCTTAAACTGAAACTCACTGATATTAGGAGCTGTATCTTTTGTTAGGCTAAATTCACCCATTGGGTCACAGTAACCAACTCATCAGAGAATCATAGTTTTTTTAATTATAAATCTCTGTGAAATTATACCTTCACTTTTAGGCCTCAGAAATATCTAGCTAAAACACCAAATTGTTGTAGTTTGTCTATATAAATATGAATCCTGAGACTATAAATATTATTGAAATTATTAGATTTGTTAAGATTAGTATAGTTGAGCTAATTAACTTATAAGGACTAGGAGTTCTTACTATAGAGATAAAAGTAAGATATAAAAGGCAAACTTAAGATTTTGGACCGCTAAAGTATTTATAATAGTCAGAAACCTGACGAGCATAGAAAAAATGACTTCTAATGCAGGTATTCTTGAACCCATGGTAGCATCCAAAATCCACAGGGCACCGCCACTCTAATTAGGCGGGATAAAGATCCAACAAGGGTAAAATGTAGGAAGTACTTGTCAATGAACATGGTGCCTACACTAAGGGTTAAATGAGGACGGGTACCATTAAAATCTGCTTGTACCATTTTCTATTTGAAACTTTGTAGGTGTCATATGATTTTAAAAAGGATTGAGCTTTGATTGTACTATTTTGCCATTGTGGTAATTCTGTTGCCTTATTTTCCTGAGAATCTTTATCTCTAAAGCCAACTTGCTTCTCACTTACTTCTTTTAACTTACCAGGTATATCCACCATCACATCCTCCTTATAGAAATATTTGTCAAGATCATCAGTGGTGTTTTTAGGTTAATATAAACCAGCGCTGGATTTAGCAAGAGATATTTTAATATCTGCAGTTTGAAGTACAATATCAGGTTTCTGCTCCCTTTGCACGCTCATGATTGTAACTGAAAGGATAGAAAAAACTAAGGAAACACTTATCATATAAAATTTCCAAAAGGAATGTGTCCCCACCAATGGCCTAGATGTAAGAGTATTTTAAGGGTTGAAATATTGGCTTATTTCAATAATTGAAGAAATAAAAAAGTTTCTAATTTCTTTAAAAACAGGAAATACAAAGATGATTAACAATTTATAAAGTGAAGGGTGCTAATTCTTATACTTGGAAAGGAATATACGCATTGTCCTGGGGTTTTAGCCCTAGAATCACGCATACACTATTCTCAATCAGTTTTTTGAGTAAATTTTACAAATCAGGTTACTATTCTCTTAAATCACTTCTGATCAACTTAGAACTTGTTGATGCCAAAGACTCATGGCCGGCGCTCTTTTCACTTTTGACTTATACAGATAGAAAAATTCTTTGCTAAATATAGACACATGGGATTATCCCAGGTGTCAATTCTTTTCCAAATTCTGAGCGCCTCTTGGCGCCCTATGCTTAGAAGGGGTTTTTCCCTGGTTGCGCTTTTATTGAAGATACTGTTATATTTTGAGGCAAATTGGTAAATTCTCTGCACTATATTGTTTAAAAGTTTCAACGGTAAATAAGCTTAAGACTTGGGGGAGTAACCTTAGGTGGAGGGACCATACCAGGGGAGCTGCCGCTACCATCTCCCATCCCAGGAATGTACTAGTTCAGTTAACTGGGTAAGCATTAATGTCTTTGGGTTGAAGCCCTTTTTTGTTATAAAGGGGTTTAAGGCCTTATTCAGCTTGATAGCTTGAGTCTGGGGCTTTATAGTAGGTTCCAAATGACTAAAGTTTGCAAATTCAATAAAATTATCCATTTTTGACATTAGTAAGACCACGCTTAATAGGTACTGGATTTGAGGTATAGTTTCATTATCTTGATTGTTTTGAGCTGTAATAAGTTGATTATCTTGCTCTATAGATGTAAGGGACCCTAAATAAAGTCATATCTTCTCGCGTATAGAAAATAAAAATGGCGTTTTTTCCACTAGAAACTTTAAGCAAGCATTTAACAGAGTGATTGATTACTTGATTAAAAGTAATCCAGGACAAAAAATATATAAACTGAAAGGGAAGTCATATTATTTCAATGGTATCTTGATGTAATTAATAATACAGTGATGGTAAAATAATGGCCTTGGAGATAGTTGGATTTTTAGGCAAACCAAAAATATATTTACAAGGGATTTAAACTATTATAAAAGCCTATATTTGATTAGGACTGAGATACTATATGGATTGGACCTTAGTGACCTCTTGATGGATTGTTTTAGATCAAGTGTCTTGTGTAAACTATGTCAATTCTAATGTAGTTAAGGTATTCTGACCTTTGGATTGACCACAAAAAAATATAAATATGCCTTTCTAATAATTTGGATAAACTACTAAACTTTTAGTAAAATAACGTTAAGTTCTTCCAGGGTTAATGAATGCTATCCCTATTGGTAATGTCCTTCAAAAGAATTTCCACCAAATCTCATATTTCTCAGTTTCCTAAATGCAACCCTAGATCTCACTTTCGAGCAAATTCTAATAAAAGTTAAAAGATTTATTTTATCACCGCTGTCTGACCACGTCCACTTCCCACTTGATGTCAACGGATCCACCGCCTGCTGCCCCAGTGTGGGGCAACGATGCATCACCCCCTAGCATTTTACACCCTGTGGGGAAACGCATGCAAACAGGCTCTAATAACCCAACAAACTCCTCTGGCCAATTTGTCCCCCCACAGAACATAGTGCTCCGCCTAGCACGCATCCACCCAACTTTCCCTTACCCTCTCACCCTTCCCCAGTACAACATTCAATTTTCCTCTATGTTGACTATAGGCGGTTATTCCCATATGTTAACAAAGCAATTGTTGAGATTGCCACCACTGCCTTTGCACCAGCAGGTTTTATTGATTTCCGCCCTTTTAAGGGCTATTTTGATATAAGCTTCCAGATGGAGGAAGACACTGCAGCAGCAACTTTACCTCCACTTAGTTACAAAAACACTCCTATCTCTACTACCTGTACTCGCCTCCCATCCAACACCACATTTTTGGTGTCATTTGCATCCCTCCCTTCCCATTTTCCCCCTCAAGCTTTGTATGATCAGCTGATGGTGGGTATCAGGAAGTTGATATGACTGGACGATATGCTACCCATACTGGTTGATTAGAGGGGGAATTGAGACAAGTCTTGAGATTTACAGAAAAGGGTATATGAATTATAATCAATCAAAATGATGACCATTTTTGAGAATCAAGGGAATTTATGCCAATATTCAATACAAATGAGAGTTTCTAGAATAGGGAAGACGAATTGAAGACTACCAAGCTGAGGATGCATCTGGCTTGGGGAACCAAGATATAAAGAGTCACATGGAGGATTGAAGGGTTGGTTTTTCCTGGGTGATTGAGTGATTGCAGATAAGTCTGTTATTTATATTAAATAAAGGTTGAAAATAAGGGGGCGATAGCTCCATATATAGTTTATCAAGTTTTATTAGTAAAGCAGCAATCTTCATATTGTCCGTTTTGGTTGCTCGGTGACTAATACCCTGTGCAAACTGACTTGACGGAATTGTGCTTATACGCCAAGAATTAACAGTGGTGCTCACTACAGGGGGCCACTGGTCAATTGTAGTTTTTCAACAATAGGATACAACGATGAGCCCTCATTTGTTCTGACATAATTTGATCAGATTCCATGCAAGGTATGCTGAAGAGGCATGGGAGGCACCTAACAATGAACTGACATTATTTACTGTGATTGAACTGGGGGATGATGAAGTTATGATCAATCTGCAATTAGAGAATTTCCCTGAGCTGACGACCAGCCAACAAGGAAGCTCCACAAATGTGACTCCTCAGCAGCTGTGGGATATTATGGAGTGGCTGTTGCGCGGATATCGCCTATACAAAGATGAGTCTGGGGAAAACGCCCTAAGTTTGTTCTATAACCAATGAGACCAAGAAAATTGCTACTCCCTGTACATGTCTTATTTAGATGCAACTACAACGGGGTTGGCTCGATGCCTTGGTACCCATGGAAATGAGGAATATCTAGTTGCTTATATGCAACCATCGATTCACCAGCTATTGCATGTGCTGGCCCACCATAATATAGAAGTTGGAGATGTATTACGGTTCACTCAAGCACAGAAAAACAATACTCACCTCCTGCTCAACCACCTCAATCATTCATTTTTGGAGGTACAAGGGGCGCTGGTACAGATGGACCATCAAATTGGGGATGTCCACTGTCAATTGGACATTTTGGTACCACAGTTAAATTCAGAATTACCTTGAATAATAGGAGAACTGCTGGATCAGCATGGCCTATTGGTGGAGTGGGTTCTGGACGTAACAACGTTGGGGAATAATACTGAGTGCTCTATGATGGAGCTAGCCAAATGGGCGGAAGC
>JAKSZP010011411.1:0-21978 GCA_022478985.1 Massospora cicadina | reverse complement strand
CACCTGCTTATACAACTTCCCGTTTTCCACTTTTGTGTTACATGAGTGCTGGGCTAACATTTTTTGGACAGGCTCATCCTCATCCTCCCATTCATTTGGGGGCATTAAGAGGTCATGTAATCTCTCCGCCTCACTATTATCCAAGTGAAGGACTGGCAGCTGAGTCAACCCATCAACATTCATGTGACAGGTCCCAGAATGATGTTCAATCTTCATGTCATAATGTTGGAGCTTTAGAGCTCAGAGAGCTAACCGACCAGTAGGCTCTTTCATATTCTGTAACCACTTCAACAAAGCATGATCCATAACTACAGTGAAGGTGGTCCCATATAAAGAAGGGCGTTAGTGCTTTGCAGCTAAAATGGGCAAGTCAACCCATCTATCTAACGCTGTAGTTGCATTCCGCTTTTGAAAGCATTTTACTGAAATAGGAGACTGGATGATCAACACCGTTTTCATCCAATTAGGCTAAGATGGCCCCAACAGCGAAGTCTGAGGCATCAGTAAACAAGATAAACAGTTTATGACAATCTGGGTGCCGTTAGAATAGGACGTTGTTGTAGCAGTTAATTCAGCGTCTCAAAAGCAGCCTTTTGTTCAGCACCCCAATAAAAAGGAGTATTGTTGTTAATAGATGGACGGGGGGCTCGCTGAGTTGGGAGAACTTAGGGATGAACTGATGTTAATACTCCATCATCCCTAGAATTACCTGAATATCCTATAGATTTTTAGGGTGAGATATTTTTGAGATTGCTTCAACCTTATACTGTATGGGTTAAATTCCTTCTAGGGAAATGGAGCAGCCAAGGAAATCCAATTTTCTTTGGATGAAGGTAAACTTTGAGGTTTTCAACTTAATATTAGACTAACAATACCATTATAACACTTCCTTCAAGTGATCAAGATGTTTGTTGAAGGTTTTTGAGAACATTGTGATGTCATCAAGATAGATGATGACACAATTCAACTTTAGATCATGCAAAATGTGATCCATCGCATGCTGGAAAGATGCAGGTGCGTTGCACAACCCTTGGGGTAATCGTGTGGGTTGGAAGAGACCTTCACTACAAATAAGGCAAATTCCTCCTGATCATGAGGAGAAAGGTCTATTTGCCAATAGCACTATCCAAGTCCATTGCAGAGAAGAATTTAGATCTGGAGAGTTGTGCTAGGGCATCATCAATGCGAGGGATAGGATAGCTATCATTCATTGTAAGGTTATTTAACTTGCGGTAGTCCATGACTATCTGATGCCCTCCATTTTTCTTTTTAATTAGCAAGAGGGGGAAGACCAAGGGCTTTGTGAAGGAACTAGTAACACACGTCTAGTAACTTCTGGAGCTCCGTCCTCATTTTATGTTCCTCCACCTTTGACTTGCAATAAGGTTTTATCCTAATAGGATGGCCATCACCCACATTGATGGAGTGGCGCCAGCCCTTCATGTGGCCATAGTCATTATCTGATTTGAAGAGAATATGTCGCTATAATGGTCTAATAAAGTACACACTTTTTCCAACTCATCTGGGGTCAACGCATCCAAATTATGGACTTTAGGTAAGGTACATACTAAGTTATCTATTGGCAAACCAAATCTGTCATTGAGCCAATGTAGTGTATACATTCAATGTCCTCCACGGAGATTAAAAAACCTCTGCCAATTTCCTGGTGTTTATTATGATCATGTCCTTGCCAGTGAGGTTTTCCAGAAGAATAGTAATAGGCCTCTGGTAGGCTGGTTCTATTATCCCAGGTAATATTTGAATCTCCAAGGGGCTCTCGCCCTCAAGACTTATAAGGTGCTACAAGCAGTGGTATGGGATTTGGAGAGTGATTTTTGTGTCCACCACTCGTTGTTCGCCAGACTTAATCAAGGCTTCATCAGCAGCATAGAAAGGGATTCCGTCCCTAGCATCCACTGAATCAGGCAATATTTTGTGTTGCACCCAGAGGTGGAATAATGCAAAGTCATAGCGGAAAAGTGATATTTAACCAGGAAAGAGTATTTGTGCTTGCTGAAACTTTATTGGGTAAAACTAAAGGGACTTTGTAGCTGAGTAATGAGAGGAACCTTGCTTCATGTTGATTATTCCCTCTACTCAATCATAAGCTGGGTACCTATGAGCATATCATAGGCGTTGTTGCCCAAAGCCACTGCAGGGGCTGATAAGATAAGCTTCCCAATTCGAATGGTAATGGGAGAATATGCCCCAATGGCGCGAGTGTTGTTTGGGCCAGCAGTTCAAAACCCTTGATTGTACTCCAAGTCATGCGCCAGCTTTATCTTTTTGATGAGTCTTGCTGCCTTGGTTTCTTTTAACTTAACTCTGGGGATTTTGAACTTGGGGAATCAATAGGGGTAATATGTTGCACAGATTTGACACTAACCAGCTCGGCTTAAACTTCCTGAGAGAGCTGTAAACTTGACACTTGCATGCCAACTGTACGTCTTCTTTAAAATCAATCCTGTGTACGTTGGAATCTTCCCTTTACCCAATGGAGCTTATTTCAAACTCCTTCCTTGCAACCCTAACCTTATAAGGAGTCCTTCTCAAAATGAGTGTCACTAACTGTAGTAAACTCAAGACTGGTTACTTGCAGTCACTACCTTTCACTTATTTCTAGTTAAAGTGAAAACTGAATAAAGGACAAACTTAGGGTTCTGTGAAATAGACTTTTTATTTTAGATTAATACTTAGTATTTTTATATTAAATAATAAGAAATCAGGATGTAAAATAAATTTAGTGATAAATTTAATAGTGGATTGGAAATAACATATAATCTTTATTGGAATTTTGTGAGAAATTACAATAAATAGGCGCTGTAAAGGCTACAAAATTATTAGCTTCATGGATCTAGAAAATATTGGCTTAATTGCAATGAAGTTACTAGTTTCGTTGCTATAGATAATTGCTAATTGGATATACAGAATCCTGTAAGAAAATAGACCAAAATTAAACTACACAAGATGAGAATTGAGGCACTTTATTAACCAAAAACCATAGTTATTTATAGGGAAAATTTTATGGTTCTTTGTGAGGATTTCTGTGATTCACCCGAGGTAAGATCTTTCCTATTGGATGACCAATATTGTTGATTATCATTATTATTAAAAGACTTGTGATGATCAGATCTAATAGAGCTCTTGTTAGATGTAATTGACCTTCTTAACGAGGGCTTAGCTCTTTTGAAATGATTGACCATTTTAGATTTCTTGGTCATCTTGGGTTGCTGAGCTTCTTCAGATTAGTTAGATTCACCCATTGTAGGAGGTCAATAACTCTAAAGGGTCTTTCTTTGGTCAAATGGAGAATCAGAAATACCTGTCATGGATTTTTCAATTTCATTAGAATGAGATATCTAATCTTGATCTGGAGTAATGTCAGTCATCTTAGTTGTATCTCCAACAATCCCCTTCAAGATCTTTCCTAGGGGCACATACTTGTGAAGAAACCTACTATGCACTCTATTAATAACAGTACCAGTATCAATAGCTGCAATAGAGTATTCCATACCCTGACAATAGATAATACAATAAGGATCAGCTCATAAGGTGTCCAATTTGTAAATCCTTCCTCCAGGTTTACAATGATAGAAGAGTACAAGATCCCCAACTTGATATTCAGGCAGCGTAGGTCTACTAGCGTTAGTTCTGGTACCTTCCTTCAAGGTAGCAGCAAGGGAACTTGAAGCTAATGCTTGTAATCGGATGACTTCATCAGCTAATCTCCTCATAGCTAAATCAGTAGTTTGTGGGGTAGCCTCTTAAGTATAGGTTGTACACTTGAGGGGAGGATAGGTTCCTGACCATATAAAGCTTTAAAATGAGACATTCCAATAATACAATGATAGCTAACTCTATAAGCTAACATCGCACTAGGTAAGTAAAGGTTCCACCTACTAGGATCATTGGAGGCCATCTTTTGAAGAATGGATACAAGGGTACCATTTGCCCGTTCAACCACACCATTAGTAGAAGGATTATAAGGGGTCATAAAGGACTGATAAGTACCCATTAGTTTGGTAAGCTCAGCTACCACCTGAGAAATGAAGTTGGTCCCATTATCTGATAACAGGACTTTTGGGCTACCATGCCTGGTGAAAATTTGCTTAAAAAAGAAAGGATGATGTCACCTTGGTGGTAACCGTGGAAACTGAAAATGCTTCAATCCATTTAGTAAAATGGTCAATAGATAACAGAATACTGATGTCCATAGGTGGTCATAGGAAAAGAATCCCACCACATCAATACTCATAGTGGAAAAGGGTTCAGAATGTCCCACAATTTGGTGTTTGAACATTGGATTTCCACCACGTTGTTGTTGGCACTTAAGACATGATTCCAGCACATTGTGTACAGATTCCAGCATGTTATCCCAGTAACAATGATTCTTTAACCACTGTAGCGTCTTAGCGACAGCTCCATGCCCTACAATTTGATGAGACTCTATAATAGTATTAGTCCTCGCAGAGAGCTGAATAAAGGGCAACCACTTAAATCCTGAATTTTTATATAATGAACCTTTTTTAACCTGAGTGTCTTTAGTTAAGGATATTAGCTTCAAGATAACATCCTTAGATTCATGGAACCAGAGCTCATGTCTACCAATCAGGTCATAAATGCGATCCTCTTCAGCAGAAAATAACGTTAAGATAGGCAATCTAGTAAGACCATCAGCGTTTTGATGTATAGCTCCAGCGCGATTTTGTATAGTGAAGTAATAATTTAGAGCTTTAAAGCTCATCTAGCTAAGCGCCCATCAGGATCCTTCATTTGTTGCAACCACTTCAGTGAAGCGTGATCCGTTACAATAGTGAAATGCTTGCCATATAGATAAGGGCAAAAATTCTTGATGGTGGACAACACAGCGAGGCATTCTCTTTCAATAACGCTATAGTTGCGTTTGGCCTTGGAAAGGGTTTTACTATATTATGCAATGGGGTGATCAACCAGATTGGTATCATGTTGAGCCAGATGTCCCAATATCATTATCACTGGCATCAGTAAATAGTATAAAATGTTTGGAAAAGTCAGGATGGGCTAAGATGGGGGCACTCATTAAGGCTTGGCGCAACAGATCAAAGGATTGTTGCTGTGATTCTTTCCATACAAAAGGAACTTCTTTATGCAAGAGGTAAACTAAAGGTTCTGCAATCTCCACAAAATGGGGGATGAATTGTTGATAATATCCAATCATCCCTAAAAGCACTTGGATATTGCACAAGCTTTTGGAAACAGGCATGTCCAAAATAGCTTGTATCTTAGTAGATAAGGGTAAAATACCTTTGTGATTAACTTTATGTCCCAAAAATTTCATCTCAGTTTTAAAAAAAGCACACTTCGATGGCTTAAGCTTAAGTGAGGCATGACGCTGTCAGCCAAAAACTTCCTTCAAATGAGCCAAATGCTCATTAAAAGAGCGTGTAAAAACAGTAACATCATCTAGATAAACTAAAACACAAGAAAGTTTAAAATCCCCAAAAAATCCATCCATGGCTCATTGAAAAAGTAGCAGGGGCATTGTAAAGCCCCTGCGGCATATGAGTTGGATCAAATAGCCCCTCACTAGAAATTAGAGCACATTTATGACGATCTTCCAGGGCAAGATCAATTTGCCAATAATCACTCGCAAGGTCCATACCAGATAAGTATTGTGATCCAGATAATAATCTCAATGAATCATCTATGACCATCTAGTACTAAAAAATGAATCATCTATGCAAGTTAAAGGATAAGAATCCTTTTGAGTAACGGCAATGAGTCAATGATAGTCCATAACCACTCGGTGACCCCCACCCTTTTTTCAGATGAGTAGTAGAGGAGAAGCCCATAGACTCTTAGAAGGTGTTAGTAGTCCAGCCTCGAGGAGTTGTTTCAGTTCCACTGAGACTTGAGCCTCCTCAACTTTGGATTTGTGATATGGTTGAGCTCGAATAGGGGGAGTATCCCCAGTTTTCACCTGATGCTGTACCTCCTTCATCAGGCCAAAATCTCCTAGACCTTGGGCAAAGATATCCGCATATTCTTCAATCAGGGCCTCAGCTTCAAGATGTTGAAGTGAAGTAAGTGAATACCCAAATTTGACGTCAATTCGAGCAACAATAGGGGGATCTTCCAGCCCAAATTCGCATAAATCTCCACATCCCAAAATGGATAATATGTCATTCACAGAATTAGGCTGCACATAGGCTATAAGATTATTGCGATTCAATTGCATAGGTTGGAAAGTGAGATTAGCCAGTAGAATTGAAACAGTCCCATCATAGGCTGGATCAAGGATACCCAGGCAGGGTAAAGCCTCCAAATGAGAGGGTTTTGGTGACCAAAGATCTCTAATACATAATCAGGGGGTACAAATACTTGTACGCCCATATCAACAATGATTTGAGCTTTGGGAGGAGTAGTAATTGGAGAGTTAGAATATAACGGCATGCCCTCAGAGGCACAAGCAGATGGAGGTGGAAGTATAGTCCTTAACCCAGGATTCAGTATTCAAGATGTGAGATAGAAATGGGGTATTCCAGTAAGCAAACACGTTGTTTGAGTTTGCCTTTGCTAGTGGGAGCATCATGTAAGATTAAAGGTACTTAGTACCCAATTAAAGAAAATATTGTCTTTAAGACTGATTATCACATCAAAATCGGTGAGAAACTTAGTTCCTAAGAGCAGATCATAGCAGTTTTATCCAATACCATTGCAGAGGCTGAAATAACCAACTTTCCAAAATGCATTGGAAGAGAGGAATAGTCTCCTATAGGTTTAGTATAGGAAGGTCCAGCAGTTCCATAATCTTGGGAATGGTTCAGGTCCGGAGCCAATTTGATTTTTTTCATAAGTTTGGACAATATTACATTGATGGGTGATTCCATATCAATGATAGCCAAAACTTTCACCTTATGCACAATGACTTCCACCTGGTTTACATCAGTGCCAAAGTTTGGGATTGCAAATACTGAGGGATTAATTGTTTGAATGGAATTAGAAGAAAAAGAGGAAGCATATGCAGAAATAGAGTCTTTGTTGGATAATTCATCAGGGATATCAAGCTCATTGGAAGCGGATACCATATAACAATCTAAAGAAGAATCAAAAGGTTTTGACTGAGGCACCTGAGGTAGGTCAGCATAGGGAGCCTCATGCCCTATGCTGACTCCTCTTTTTTCGATTCCTTCACTTGTTTTTTCCAACATTGAGACACCACATGGCCCATGAGACCGCAATAAGTACACAGCTCCTTCTTTGGTTTGGATTTAGGTTTAGGTGGCATCACATGGATGTGAGAATGAGGGTTACTAGAAGAGGTCAAATGTACCACCCCATTAGGGATCTCCATAAGCGCTTCTTTGATGTTGATAATGGAGCTGAATTTTTTTAAGCGATTTCAAGTGTAGTAACTGAGTGCAAGAACCAAATGCACTCATTATAGCTGATTAGCATCATCAATGGTAATCCGGTTGCACATAGTAAGTGTCTGGACCTCATGGTAGAATCGTTTAGCAAATTCCTGAATAGACTCTCCTCATTTAATTTGTATATTCATTAAGGCTTGCTGTTAGGACTAAGGGAGGTCTGAAGGTGGGTTCTTAGAAGCTTGCTGAGGTAGACAGGCGAGAGGAGGACTTAACCTTAATAACAGGTTCAGAGGTCCTAATAATTAATAGCTTGGGACTTAACCTAGGCAGGTTCAGAGGTCCCAAAAGTTAATAGTTAGGGACTTAACAACATTGGTTCAGAGGTCCCAAAAACAAGAGAGTGAACTTTACAAAGAGCCTAATTAAAAATAAAAGTGTAAAGGTTATTTTATTGAGTAAATCATTTGCAACTTAAATACTGATAGTAAAATAAGGGATAAAATAAGGGATATAAGGAATGATCAGCGCAAGCCCTGTTGGAACTGGGAATAGATTAGGAAATATTATTCAAAATCTTTTAGAGGATAAAGAGAAGTAGGTAGCAGATAAAATACTCATAAGATAAGGTGAAGTTTGAGATAAGATAACATTAAAATAAGGGATTCGTTCCCTCCAGGGTAGAATAATAGTTGTTATAGAGTTTATCAGACAGGATTATCAATTAGTGGAGCAGTTTGATTGTAATTTATCTTGAGTTCATTTAATATCAATTGAATTTAGACGATGCTAAGTAAATCAAAGTTAATAATGATTTTGGGCTTTAGACCCGACAAAGCATCAATTGGTATATTAATAATAGTAAACATATGTTGACTAGCAGAGTTACCTGTGCTTTGCTATGGTGTCTATAGAATTTCAGGTGATTTGAATTGATTAATTTAGATTTATATATAGTTAAGCAATAACTACTCAGCCAAATTTAATTGCTCAATCAAAGCAACCAAAACCACCAACCACTAAACTAAATCTAACTGAACTTATCAAATCAACCAATAACTAATTTCCCCTAAAGCTAAACTGTATCATATCAATTCAACCAAAAACCATCAACCCACTCAGCCAAGTAAAATTAACCTTTCTAAATCAATCAGTTTATAAATCATTTTAGTTTTTATATTGGTAGATAGCTATCAATAAGTTCAGAAACCATTAAAACTATTAAAATTCCAACCTAAAACCACTTAGCCAAAATCAATTAAGCCTGAAAAATTAATTAAACCATCAATCTCTCATCTGAAACTATTGAGCTTATCAAATTGACCAAAAAATAAACCACCACTCAGCAAAAACCAATTATTGGACTTACAAAAATAGCCAAAAACTAACCACTTATTAAAACCTATGAAAAATTGAAGTAAGTGGATATAAATTACTCAGCCAAATTGCTATATAATTACCAATAGAAATATATGTTCTAGATCTTATATAGAACTGATATAAATATATATGATTATATTAAAATAATTGTATATTGGCATTCCGTTCCCAAACTTTATAGTATATATATTCGCCAATTTTTACCAACTAACCCAAATAGATTGAGCCTATCATACTCAATAGATTAATATTCAATAAGATTCACCAATTCTCAACCACTCAACCAAATAGATTGAACCTATTAGATTCGAAGGTTTCAGATGTCAGTCAGTCAGTCAGTGAGTATATCAGTGAATGTGTTTTGTTAAGTAGATGTCTGGATTGGGTCCAAGTTCAAACAATAAGCAACTCAGAATATACAGTGCTGAGTATATCTATATATATATTTCCCATGTTTTAATAGTTATTCTGCTATTTGGGGAGGAGACAAATCCAACAAAGCAAATATAATAAAAATCGGTCCAGCCATTAAAAAGTCATAAATGGTGTAACTAACATGACTTTGTTTTATATATATATATATAGATATAAATATTCGCCAATTCTTACCAACTCACCCATATAGATTGAGCCTATCATACTCAATAGATTCATATTTGATAAGATTTACCAATTTTCACACACTCACCCAAATAGAATGAACCTATCAGATTTGAAGGTTTCAGATGTCAGTCAGTCAGTGAGTCAGTCAATCATGGAAACGGCTGATAAGAATTAGACTGGGCTCCCATTCAGGGTGTGTGAGCACCCAGTGGAGATCCCAGAATGCCAAGGGCACAGCAGTCCATGCGATAAGAGAAGGGGGATCTAGTGGGGACATGAGGAAAGTAAATGTTTATAAACATACTGAAGGCCCCCAAGGCAAACCAGATGTTTGCGATGGGGACAACCACGAGTCTTGTGGGGGCAACCCCCAAGGGCGGGAGAGGTGGGAAGGATGACGACTCCTCCAGGGTGTGCAGTTGCTGGCCTTCAGTTATGGGTAGGTGGGTCTGTGTGCCAGAGAGGGGCGGCACAGGACCCACCGCATGGACAGGGGTGCTGTTGGAGGGGAAAATGGACCTGCGACGCACATTAGGGCTGAGTCCCCCTTGGTTGGGGTACTCTGGGGCCCTTTGGTGGGTGGGATCAGTGGCGGATGAGCCAGGCGTGGGGGCCAAGCTTGCGGGCATCGGGGTGGGGGTGCCCTGAGGCTGCTCCAATAGGGGAGCGCTCTCAGAAAACCTGATGGCGAAGCAAATGGATGGGTTCACATTTAACGGATATGCAAAAATGGACAGAGAGTCAACTCCATCATCAAGAGCGAGGCGGTTCACCGCAGATATGATCCACCACTGCGTGGCAGGGTCAAGTGACCGGATAACCCCATTTTGTGATCATCAGGATAGCTATTTGGGTGGCAGCGCACTTTGCCAGATTGATTGGCAGAATTTTGAATAGAAAAACAAACAGGCGGAGTCTGTGACAAGGCGTTTGGGGTATTCAGCTTTATTTTGGTGCAAAGCGTGAGGAGAATAGAGAATGAACTGACAACTGCCCATTGACAGGGCAGTTGTCTTAAGTATTGGGCAAATCGCATAGTGGGGATGCTAGGGTATTGGGTGGTTGGGGATTGGCGATGGGGTTTGGTTGGCTGGTGGGTGGGGGAGTGGATGGATGCCCAAAATCTTAGAAAAAATCAAAAAAACTTTTGCTGATTTTCCCAAATTTTTGGGGCCAAACCAGGTCAATGGTACTAATCTGGGCCTTGACAATTCGAGTCAGACAACTTATGCAGTTTGGCTTTCCCGGATTCATCCTGGGGGGCTGGGGCCTTGGTGCTCGGTGGTCTGCAACTTGGTCTGGACTCTCAATTTGATTGTCTATGTGATCCAAACTTCTCAGATCCATTCCAGGGGGTAGGGCTAACTGGTCTGAGTCACTGGTGGCCTGGTTAGGGTGGGGGCTTTTAAGGGAAGATTGCGGGTGTCCAGCATGATGAGGGAGCCAACTTCAATCTCATGTCCAGGGAGGTGCTTCCAGTCAGCAAACACTTTGTAATCCTCGATGGACTTTGTCAAATGTTCACAAACCAGGTTGTGTGTCTCGCGGAGTGCACACACATGGTCTTTGGCTGCAGGGACTGTTGAGGAGAGCTGGGGGCCAATTTGGAAGGAGGGGTTGTAACTGAGGGTGGCCTCAAAGGGGGAGAGGTTGGTCAAGGAGTGGAGTAAATTGTTATATGCAGACTGTGCAAGGGGTAGGTCCTTGGCCCAAGTGTCCTGTGAGGCTGTCGCATAACAGCGCAGGTACTGCTTCAGTACCTGTTCACCCGCTCAGTCTGCCCATCAGACTGGGGGTGGTAGGCCATAGATCTGCAGGGCTTGATGCTGAGGAGGGTTAGCAACTCTTCCCAGAACCAGGCGGTGAACTGGGGTCCCCTGTCACTCACTATCCCTTTGGGGAGACCAAACATGGCAAAGATATGGTTGACAAATAAAATTTGTGGTCTCCACCGCAGTAAAAGAGGAGAGGCAGGGGATGAAGAGCGCGAACTTGGTAAATTGATCAATGACTACCATGATAGCATCTGAGCCGTTAGAGGGAGGGAGCTCCACGATGAAGTCTACCAAGACTGAGGTCCATGGGCCTTCTTCTTGCTGCAGGGGGTGTAGCAACCCCTTCTTCCCAGATTGGTCCAATTTTGCCCTGGCACAGGTGACACAGTGGGAGATCCAGGCGGGGATGTCCTTTGAGGACTGTGGCCAGTTATAAGTTCTCTTTATGAGATCAGCGCACTTCTTGATGCCAGGGTGCCCAACGGTCTAGGGGACATGGTGTTCTTCAATAACACAGTTGCATAGGGATGGGGGGACCCAAACCCGCTCATGGAACCAGATGGTTCCCTCCTACAGGGTATATGGGGCTCTCTTCCAACTTGAGGACTCTAGGTCAGTGTAAAGCTCTAACCCTTCAGGGCAACAGGTCTGGGCAGCAAGGACTCAGAGGAGAAGCAGGGCATCAGGGGCAAGGTCGACAAAGGCTACCATTGGAGGGGCCAAGGAGAGGATTTGGGAGGGGGGCACTACAGTAGTAAGCTCTAGCAGGTCCTCTCCACCATTGAGTGATAGAGATGGGTTCCGGCTGATCATGTCTGGAAACACATTCAGGGGCCTTTTATGAATTAATATTTAAAATGAAAACCCACATAGGTCCTGGTATGTGCGAGTTTAGGTGGTACCCCAACTTCTAGGGTTTGCGGTAGTATAGTAACGCCTTATGGTCAGTCTAAATGGTGATTTTCATGCTGGGCGCCTTGCAGGAGGTATCGCCAGTGGGTGAGTGACCACGCCACTGCCGCTAGCTCCTTGTCATATATTGGCCATGCTTGTTCTGTGGAAGTGAATTTGTGGGAGTAAAAGGCCACTGGGTGCTCGACCCCCTCATTCTCCTGTAGCAGCATGGCGCCCACTGCCACCAACGAGGCGTCGCAGGCTACAATGAAGGGGCGGGAGGTGTTGGCATGCCGCAGGACTGGGGCGGTGAAGAAGACTTCCTTGATAAACCTGAAGGGGGCGTTCTTCCCAGTGAGGGGGTGAAGGTGTGCCGCCAGTTGGGCGAGGGCTGGGGAGAAATTTTTCAAGAAGGTGATGGTGCTGAGGAAACATTGGAGTTGTTTCTGTGTAGTAGGGGTAGGCCAGGACTGGATCGCCTCGAACTTAGAGGGGGGAACAGCATATCCGTCCTTCAGGATGAGGTTACCTAAGAAGATCACTTCGTCTTAGGAAAATTTGCAATTTGAGGGTTTTACGAAGAGCCCTGCTTTGTGGAGGGCTGCCACCACTGCTTCTAGATCCTTGGCGTGTTGCTCTGGGGTAGGGGAGTGGATCAGAATATCATCAATGTAGGCTACGGCGCATGAGAAGCGCAAGTCCCCAAGCACATCATTGATGAGGCGGTGGAAGGTGGCCGGAGCGTTCTTCAGTCTGAAGGGCATATCTCTGAATTGAAAAAAATCCCGCGGGTGCAGATATCTGTGAGCCACTATTGTCCTCTCGCCACCCTCACCTGGTTAAAGGTGTTCACCAGGTCCAGTTTTGAGAAGACCCAGGACTTGGCGATGGCTTGAGCAATGGTCTGCTCTAAGGGCAACGGGTAGAGGTCATGGATGGTGATGACGTTGAGGTGGCCATAGTCGATGTAAGGGCGCAGGGTGCCATCTGCTTTCTGAGCGAAAACTATGGGGGAGGCGACCGGTGAAGATTTATCGATAAGCCAGCCCTTCTCTAGCATCTCGTCTAGCCAAGTCCCCAAGGCCTTGTACTCTTCCTCTGTGTAGGGGTAGAGGGGGCAGTTGATCTTGACTAGGTCAACTGTAAGCTGAAATGTTAGGTCATATTTGGAGTGTGGGGGAGCTTGGAAGCCAGCGACATGTCAAAGATGGACTTATAGGGGGTTAGGAAGGGTGGAAAGTCTGAAGGGAGGTCAATAGGAGTGAGGTCCGGGGGGAAATAGAGCCAAGGGAGTGTCAAGGGGAGGGTTTTCAACAAGGGAACTCTCCACTCAACTTGAGGTTCGAGAACAACAAGGAGTTATTGGCAAGATTAATGTGGACCTGCTGTCGCCGCCACCAGCCCACCTCTAAGATCACGGGGTAGAGCAAGCCCTGTACAGCTGAGAAGTGGTCATTGAACCCAAAGTCATGGACAGAGAAGTGCAATGGGCATCAGATGCAGTAAGACTTCATGGGCTCCGATGAAGCACCCAGGACCAATGAGGCTTCTTCCATTGCCATGTCCAAGGAATGCGCCACACTGAGGTCAATTAAAGTTGCCTGCCGCTCCAGTGTCGAGGAGGGCTTGCACGGTGAATTTGCCTGACTCTGAGGGGAAAGAGATAGGGAACAAGAAGTAGGCTTGATCTTCTTTATTGGGGTGGGCAAGAGAGAGGGCAGCCGAGGAGGGAGCATGACCCATCATTAGAAGAGATTGACCAAGAGGCGCCGGGCTGGTCTGGAACTGGGAAGGGGTTTCTGCTTCCTCCTTGTCCCAAATGGGGAAGCGAAAGTTGATGCGTATGCCCGCTCCACTCTCTTTGAGGGGGCCTCTGGGTTAACTGGGGGGGGTGATGGCGCCAGGATAGGCAGACTCTGAGCTCTGGGGGATCAAGGGCCCACTTTCCTGATCTGGGGTAAGAGCCGGGGGTGCAGCAGGCAGGGGCTCTTCTGAGGGGAGGGTACCCAAGGAGGGTACAGAGGGTGCGCAGGGGGCGGCGAGACCTGAGGGGGCGCTTCCCTTGGCCGCGACCACTGGCAGAAAGAGGGGGTGGCACGCGGCCCCTCAAGAGCTGCAAGAGCGCATGCGGGTGTATGGAAAGGCCTGGCCCCATGCGTGAGCCACAGAGAATGCAATTTCTAAAAACCCAGGGAGGGGGTCCCAAGATGCATGGGCAGCTGCAGTGGGGTCTAAGGCAGCTCAGAAGGCGGAGATGGCGATCTCAGGGGGATGGGCACCGTGGGAGCCAGGACAGGGAAGGCTTCAATCAGGGAGGGCAGGTCCATGGCTGTCTGCCCTAGTGTGAAGAGATGGAGGAGGCGCGTCGGTCTAGACTTGGGGGCCTGGACCACTGAAGTGACCAGCGCCATTAGGGGGTGGGGTTCCCAGACTTAGCAGCAGAGCGGAGCACTCCCCTGACCCAGTGGCAGGCATCCCCATCTAGGGCATCAAAGAGAGCTACTCTCTGCTGGGCATTAGAAGGAAGTGGAGCTTTCCCCCCATTGGCCGTGAAGCACACCTGAAGTTCTGCCATGACACCCAGGATTTGGTCAGCCACCTCATCAGAAGGGATGGGGGGACTCCCAACCCTATCGTGTTGACTGATGGGGTGACACTTGACGCCAGGGGTCTGTGGGGCAGGGACCAGGTCAACACAAACTGGCGGCATGCTCGGATGAACGAGGCAGCTGACCAGCAGGAGAAGGCCAGGCCGCAGAGAGAGAGTACATTTAAGGTTAGGGTGTAGGCCAACGCTTTGCCAGTGCCAGCGAGGAGGGCGGAGAAGGCTGAGGTTTTGGGTCAGTTCATTATGTCATGGAAATGGCTGATAAGATTTAGACTGGGCTCCCAGTCAGGGTCTGTGAGCACCCAGTGGAGAGCCCAGAATGCCAAGGGCACAGTGGTCCGTGTGACTAAGTGAAGGGGGATCTAGTGGGGACATGAGGAAAGTAAATGTTTATAAACGTACTGAAGGCCCCCAAGGCAAACCAGATGGTTGCGATGGGGACAACCGCGAGTCTTGTGGGGGCAACCCCCGAGGGTGGGAGAGGCGGGGAGGATGACGACTCCTCCAGGGTGTGCAGTTGCTGGCCTTCAGTTATGGGTAGGTGGGTCTGTGTGCCAGAGAGGGCGGCACAGGACCCACCTCACGGACAGGGGTGCTGTCAGAGGGGAAAACGGACCCACAACACGCGTTAGGGCTGAGTCCCCCTTGATTAGGGTACTCTGGGGCCCTTTGGTGGGTCAGATCAATAGCTGATGAGCTAGGCATGGGGGCCGAGCTCACGGGCATCAGGGCGGGGCGCCCTGAGGCTGCTCCAATAGGGGAGCACTCTCAGAAAACCCAACGGCGAAGTGAACAGATGGGTTCATGTTTAACAGATACGCAAAAATAGATGGAGAGTCAGCTCCATCATCAAGAGTGAGGTGGTTCACCATGGATACAATCCACTGCCGCATGGTGGGGTTGAGCAACCAGATGACCCATTTGGCGATCATTGGGATAACTATTTGGGTGGCAGCGCACTTTGCCAGATTGATTGCAAGAATTTTGAATAGAAAAATAAACAGGCGGAGTCCACAACAAGGCGTTCAGGGTATTCAGCTTTATTTTGGCGCAAAGCGCGAGGAGAATAGAGAATGAACTACAACTGCCCATTGACAGGGCAGTTGCCTTAAGTATTGGGCAAATTGCATAGTGGGGATGCTAGGGTATTGGGTGGTTGGTGATTGGCGATAGGGTTTGGTTGGCTGGTGGGTGGGGGAGTGGATGGATGCCCAAAATCTTAACAAAAATGAAAAAACTTTTGCTGAATTTCCCAAATTTTTGGGGCCAGACCACGTCGATTGTACCAATCTGGGCCTTGACCATTAGAGTCAGGCAGCTTACACAGTTTAGATTTCCTGTATTTGTCCCAGGGGCTGTGGCCTTGGTGCTCGGGGGTCTGCAACCCAGTCTGGACTCTCGATTTGATTATCTATGCAATCCAAACTTCTCAGATCCATTCTGGGGGTAGGGGTAACTGGTCTGAGTCACTGGTGGCCTGGTTCAAAACCCGAATTGAGTTCTAATCTGACTCTCAGACTGGACCATTCTGGCACAGCTCCGTTAGCCCAGAATTTGCAGACTGGGCTCTGATACCTGCGCTGGATGTTTCTTCAAAATTTTGGTAAGTTTCCCCTGGTGAATGAGGGGTCCCAGGGGCCCGCCCATGGCCCCTGGCCTGCATGATCTCCTGGCAGGTCCCCTTTATTAATTTTACCAGGGTTGGGGAGGGGGGAGGGGAGAGGTCTAAATATCCCTAGGCGGAAGGGCAGTTACCCAGCGCTCATCAAACACGTATGCCAGGTCACTCAACTGTGATAGGGGGTCCATTTGGGCCTTTGGCCCCCTTTTAGTCCAAAAGGGATGCTGCTCCCTATCCAGTTGTAGGGCTGGTCCCCAAGACTTACACAGTCAGTCAGTGAGTACATCAGTGAATGTGTTTTATTAAGTAGATGTCTTGATTGGGTCCAAATGTAAACTATAAGCAACTTAGAATATACAGTGCTGAGTATATCTATATATATTCCCATGTTTTAATAGTTATTCTGCTATATGGGGTGGAGACAAATCCAAAAAAGCAAAGACCATAAAAATCGGTCCAGCCATTCTTGAGTTATAGATGGTGTAACTAACATGACTTTTTTATATAAATATTGCCCCTAAATAATAAGTTTGAAGCCCCAAGTTAAGGCTTCATTTAAACTGTTGAGAATACCAACAACGCCTCCTCCAAGCCTCGACCAGGGGTGCCAATTGTTGGGTTGATGAGAATGTAGAGAGTTTGAGTATACAATCAGTGGAGTGGCAGCCTTAGACTTGGCATTAGAATGAAAGGGCTGGTTAGGAGGATAGAAGTAAGTTGATTTTGGCTTAGATTAAATCAATTTTATAGCTAATTTGATGGAGATAGAGCCCATATCAGTGTGAGGGATTGTGAGGTTAATGAGATAGTACAGGTAAATTTGGTTCAAAAAACTATAGGTTTTAAAGAGAAGAAAGGGAAATTATTGGGCAGGTAGGCGAAGGCAGGAGAATTTGAGCACAGCTTTGCATTAGTAATTTTAAAGCAGTCAGGAGGCAGCTTTTTAAAATCTTTTTGATTTTTGCAGAAAAACCTAAGATATTAGCAAAAACCAAAGAATAATAAATAAACTGTTTAAAATAAATTAAAGCAGTAAGAGAGTGTGATTTGGTCATGAGGGCACTTGGCTTGGTTGGCATGAGCAAGTTGTTGGAGTTTTTCAGGAGCCTTGGCAGAGAAAAACAAGTTTGGCGCCAAAACTTTTAAGTTGGCAACTTCTTTTGATCGTCAAGAGGTTTCAGCTCAGCCACCAAAATTAACTCAAGAAATTCTTGTTGGGCTTCAGCTTTGATAGCAACATCCAATTTATTGGTTTCAGCAAGCCCAAGTTCTTCTCAGTGTTCCTTATTGGGGTAATGAGAGTTGATCACGTAAAAGTTGGAAGGATTTTTTTGGACAGTTTCTGACCCACCAATCATTGATGTGAGAAGCTTGTTATTTACCCCGTAGCTCATTCCAAGTTCATTCAAATTTTCTTCATTGCATATGGGAAGGGTATTTGGATGAGATTTGGTAGCAAGCATCTCCTGAAGTAAAATTCATTTATTTTATTTGAGGTACGCTGACCAGGGGACGGACAGTACCAAATCACAACACCCAAAATGACAAAATAAAACTACTAACCAAGTGGGAAGCTGAAACCTCTAGCCCACCATGGCAGAGGGTGAGGAGGGGTTGGGGGGTTGTTTTTCAGAAAGACCTGCCTCGATCATGGGATGTTGGTTATAGTACCAGACCAGAGCAGAGAGCCAGGGCGTTGGGCATCCACATAGTGGGGGTGGAGGTCAGCGTAGTAAGAGTTTTCTACTTCCTCATCAAGATAATGACAGGAAAGTGATTCAACAAAAGCTGCGAGGAGAATTTCAGCTTCTTTGCGGGCTTCAGGAAGTTGGGTGAAAAGGGAGATACTGTGGCGGGTGATTTTGGCTGAGGGGTTGAATGAAGCAAGTGTTGCGACATTCATAACAGCAACTTCAGCATCATCAAATAGTTTTGAGATGTCACTGCAGGCAGATTCAGGGAAGTCGGGGGGGAAGAAGAGGGTGGGCAGGCCATGCTGGAACTGAGCCACTGACTGGGCCACCGCGGTGCATAGTTTCATGCACTGAGGAGAGGCCACCACAGCTAAGGCGAGCTGGTGGTCACTTTGGAAGGGGGCTTTGGGCAGAGGAGCGAAATGGTGAGGGGTAGGTGTTTCATCAAAGTCAGGAAGGAAAAATTCTGCCCGACCATAATTGAATTGGCAGAGAGGTTGACCTGTATGCTTACTAATGATGACACTACCTGATTCGTCAGTCTCAGCCAATAGATCCCATGGATTTTGGTTCACTGGAATAGTGGCGTTCAAATTTACATGGGTGGGAGTGGGCGAATGGGCAGCTGCTTGGGTGCCAATGGTGGTCCAAGCATTGCTCTGATTGGCTGGGGTAGATTTAGGTGGGAGAGTGAGGCTGGAGGTTTTGGGGGGGAATGATTTTCCACGCAGGCCCACTGAACGAGATTGGAGGGTGGAGGAGGCAGCAAAGCGCCCCATACTGAACCTTCAGAGGGGGGCTCAGAAGCCGCAGCAGTGGAATTGGCCTGAGGCACGCTTTTTTTGCATGGTTGAGGCCAAAGCAGAGGGAACAAATCTGCCTACCATTATTGACCTGAGCCCAAAAGAAATTATTAGGCGCTGCAGCCACACTAGCGCGGGGTGGGATTTGTTGGGCTATGGCAGGGTGGTGTGGGGTGATGGTGGCTGTTGCACGAGGAGCAGCAAGGCGCTCCGCACCAGATGGAATGGCAAAGATGAGGTTGGGCTGAGTGCCATAAGCCATAAGCCCCGCGACCAACTGGTCATACAAAACTTGGGGTGGAAGGTGGGATGGGAGATTTGCAAAGGATACCACCAGTGTGGTGTCTGAAGAGAGGCGAGTACGGGTTGTGGGAATGGGGGTATTTTTATAAATTAGAGGAGTTTGTGATTCCGTTTCAGCGTCCTCCTCAGATTGGAACCCAACTTCAAAGTAGCCCTTAAAAGGGCGGAAGTCTATAAAGCCAGCTGGTGCAAAGGCCGCAGTGGCTAGGTCAATAATTGCCTTATCAGCATATGGGAACAAACGCCCATAGTCCACTATGAGGCAATAGCAAATGGTGGATTAAGGGAGGGTGAGAGGATGGGGCAAGAAGGGTGGACGCGCACCAGGTAGAGTGCTAAGTCCCGTGGGGGGATAAAACGGCTGGAAGCAGTGGGCTGTTTGAGCCCATCTGAACGCACTTGCCCGCGGGGTGGAAAGTGCTAGGCGGGGGTGCACCACCGCCCCACACTGGGGTGGCAGGCGGCGGAGCCAAGGACATCAAAGAATAGGCTTGGCAGACGACTGTGGATAAATAAAAGTTAATTTAAAATCGCTCAAAAGTGACTTTGAGCGGTAAAAGAAAAGTCCTGAAGGTAAATTTCAGAGATGGTGGTATTGTATCAAGCCAAGAGTGCATCAACCTTAGCCATCATCTCGTTCCTTTCTAGTGTAACAAGTTTAAGGTCACAAACCGTTTTATAAATATTAACCATGACATAATGGGAGGCGATTCTAGCATGATTGTGGATCCTGATGGCCTGGGCAAATGCAAAGTAGTTTTTGGAGTAGGTGCGGTATTTGGGATCAGATAAAATTTGATAAACTTTTAACATGGTAGAATTGTACTCTTTGGCGCGCTTATCAAGCAGAACTTGAGTTATGTTAATGATTGTGGCGTATGAATCCAGTTTGGTGTATGCTTGCTCATACTTGGCAAAATGGTCAGTCACCTTTAACTTGTAGATGGGGTCCTTCATTTTAGACTCTTTACTCATGGGAGTTTTATTAATTTCTCCATATTGGTTGCTTGTCCTAAGAGAGCGTATTAAGCTCTGGGTACATCTCGTAAGGGACCTGAAATAAAGCACCAGTTTGTTGGGACTAAGGGAAGTCTGAAGGTGGGTCCTTCAAAGCTTGCTGAGGTGTACAGGTGAGAGGAGGACTTAACCTTAATAACAGGTTCAGAGGTCCTAATAATTAATAGCTAGGGACTTAACCTAGGCAGGTTCAGAGGTCCCAAAAGTTAATAGTTAGGGACTTAACCACACTGGTTCAGAGGTCCCAAAAACATGAGAGTGAACTTTACGAAGAGCCTAATTAAAAATAAAAGTGTAAAGGTTATTTTATTGAGTAAATCATTTGCAACTTAAATACTGATAGTAAAATAAGGGATAAAATAAGGGATATAAGGAATGATCAGCGCAAGCCCTGTTGGAACTGGGAATAGATTAGGAAATATTATTCAAAATCTTTTAGAGGATAAAGAGAAGTAGGTAGCAGATAAAATACTCATAAGATAAGGTGAAGTTTGAGATAAGATAACATTAAAATAAGGGATTCGTTCCCTCCAGGGTAGAATAATAGTTGTTATAGAGTTTATCAGACAGGATTATCAATTAGTGGAGCAGTTTGATTGTAATTTATCTTGAGTTCATCCAATATCAATTGAATTTAGACGATGCTAAGTAAATAAAAGCTAATAATGATTTTGGGCTTTAGACCCAACAAAGTATTGATTGGTAGATTAGTAATAGTAAATATATGTTGATATTGCCCAAAATAAATAATAAGTTCAAAGCTCCAAGTTGAGGCTTCATTTAAACTTTTGATAATCCCAACACTTGCTTTTGGTTGGAAAGGATTTGATCACTCCCAAATTCCTTTATGAGAGCAGCTTTCACTTGAGCCCACGTAGTGCAAACCTTAAAATGAGGAAACATGATCTCTTGAGTAAACCAGCTTAGGCAAGAGGTGATATGGTGGACCTTCTGTTGATCGGTAGCTCCATCCATTGCACGTTCATATATGAAAAGAAAAGAATGGATGCTTCCTTCTCCTGGTTCAAACTTATCCTTAAAGTAGGTCCAAAAAGGTTGGCTTCAGTGTTAAAGACATGTACACCTGATACCGTGACCAGTCTAACCTTGGAGGGTCCAGACTCTGTGAAATAGGCATGAAGGGGAACTCAGTCAACTTGTTGTCTCAAGAGGTTCAAATCATCTTGTAATTTTTGAACTCATTGGTTAAGATGGTCATTTTTAGGAGTTCGTTTTAAGTTGTAAATTGCAGTAAACATCTCCATATACTTAGTCTTGAGTACTTCACATTTGGCAGCCAACCGCTCAATGGATGCTGTCAATGAAGCAAACTGGGTTTCTTGAGAAGGTTGATTTGCATCGCATAGCTGATGTGCATTCTCAACACCATCCAGTAAATTGATTAAGGAATAATCTAGATCGGTTGGAAGACCTTCCAAGGATAAGAAACACCCTTAAGCTATGGCTCAGTTTTGGGTTTTTAATGCTTGTACTCTAGATACTAGGAGCCTCGAAGGTTCAGAATTGGACGTTGGAAGCGAGGAGCCAGGGGGGACCAGGAGGTCCCAAGGGTCCTTGTGACCCATCTCTACCTGATGGTCCTGGCAGGCCTTGTTGACCCACGGGACCAGGGGGACCACGTTCCCCAGGAGGTCTCAGGGTTACCACCGGGGAACTAGGTGGTCCAGGTGGTCCAGGAGGACCAACAGGACTGGGCGCACCTTCCCTGATATTACCCACCAATTGGACAAGATGTTGGGTTAACCCATTAAGCTCCCTCAAGCTCTTCTCATGTTCAGACCACAACTGATCCAGATGTCTCTTAATCTCATCCTCCAGGGAGGTAATCTGGTGGTGAATAGGGTTATTTGCATTGCTAACTTGATGAGATAAATCTTGTCTGATGTATCCCACAACCCCATTATTGTTTC
>JAKSZP010011410.1:0-22087 GCA_022478985.1 Massospora cicadina | reverse complement strand
AGGCTGGGTCTAGTATCCCAGGCAAGACACGAGGCTCTAAGAAACTAACACCTTCAATGCTTATGAGGTGCAAAAAGCAATGACGTGGAATTTGAAGCGTGATCTTAGTGTCAACCACTCTTTGTTCTCCAGGCTTAATTAAGACCTCATCTGCAGCGTAGAAAGGAACACCATCTACAGCATCCACTGAATCAGGTAATTTCTTTGTGTTTCACCTGGAAGTGGAATAAGGCAAGGTTATAGCTGAAAAGGGGTATTCAATCAAGCAAGAGTATTCAGGCTTGCTGTGTTCTTTATTGGATAGGACTAAAGGGAATTTGTAGTTGAGTAACGAGAGGACTCTTGCTTCATGTTAATTATTCCTTCATACTCAATCATAAATTGAGTGCCGATGAGCATATCATATGCATTGTTATCCAAAGCCACAGCAGGGTCTGATAGGATAAGCTTCCTAATTCTAATAGGAAGGGAAGAGTATGCCCCAATAGCACAAATATTGTTTAAGCCAGCGGTTCCAAACTCTTGCGTGTACTCCAAATCAGGCGCTAGCTTTATTTTCTAAATAAGCTTAAAGGAGATCACGTTGTCTGGGGAGCCAGTGTCCAAGATGGCTAGTATTTGGACCTTTTAAATGACCACTTCACCCTTAGTGAGCGTTCCTCCAAATTTAGGTTACAAAGCTAAGACCTCCTTGAGCTGGAAGGTGGAGGTTAGCTTTCATGCGGTCTTCAGGTATTTATCCATGATGGATCTTATGGGATGAAACGCTGAAGAGGGCGAACCAAGCCAGCTAAGCATTGGTCACCATCACTGGCAGTGTCAATCACTTTTGGACACCCTAGAATTTGACTGAGGTACGTCTCCTCAGGTATGGTGGTCTCATCTACTCCTCCAGCGTTCAAATGATAAGACACATCTACTTCAATGGGGGCTCCCAACATGTAGTAACCGACATCATCATAACCCCCCTCAGCTTCATCCCCAAGAGTATTCGCAACAACAGACAAGGCAGCGATGGAGGTAAGGGGGATGGCTACAGAATATTGGGTAGCCTTAGGAAATGAATTTTCCAACTTGTCTGGAAGGGAAGGCACAGAGGTATTAGTGAGCTTGTGCGGGCATATGGTTGTTACAACCTTACAAGGCTTTGATTCATTAGAAGGGGTGATAACCTTTTAAGTCGCACTGATGGAGCAGGTTTTGTAGAGAGAATAGGCACATGTGGCCTCACTCCCAACTGATTAACTGGTGGTAACTTCTTAATGGTTAGCGCTGAAGGTTTCACCTCATTGTCATTATGTTTGGCAGATAAGTGGAATTTGGCCACTTCTATTAAAGCCTCTTTAATATCGCAGATGTCATATTTAAATGACATGATAGTGGGTACCAACTCCAAGGATAAGGCTGGGCGACTATAGCCCAGAAGGTGAAGCTTCAGGCCCTCCATGACCTCAGGCACACAGTAGACCAACGCTGGTACAAGAAAATATGTCTAGGTTGGTACTAGTAAGGTGCCTAACACCCAGCCCTTGTGTCATCTCAGGCGTAAAAACGGATGAGATATTTAATTAATGCAGACAGTTTGATTTGGTTGCTTGAGAATGGGGTTTTGAAACTCATTCATTTATGATATTACGCGTTTGGGCAGAGTACAACTTCAATTGATTACTCGAGTGAAGTCAGTTTCCACGTATTCTATCAATTGGGATGGAAGCATTTGCCTATTGGTGAATCAGTGTTTAAGACCACTTTGGCAGACCCCAGATTTACCTGACTTTGTTTACATTTGAGTTTTGTGACCAACATTCCTTGTTGGTCAACTTCCCAATAAACTTTTCCCATTTTACCATTTTATTAAATGATATTTTGAATGATCCTGTATGCAGACCCCTTTGAGGAGGTTTCACGCTACTTTAACCATTCTATTTTAAATATGATGAGATTATCCCCTAGTGCACCGTTAGTTCGCCCAGGTACCCTTTAACCTGGGACGTTTACCCCTTCTCTCCTTGTGCACCGCATCTCTTTTGGTTGGTTATTTATGGTCTCCTTTGCTAAAATTATTATTGCTCCAGCACCCTCTGCTGGGCTCTAGTAACTTTGGTAATAATGGCTAGTTTCCATGCGTTGGCTCTGTGAACCATGCACCACCACGCTAGATACAGGAAAGTTATAGATACTCACCTTACATTAGTTGACCAACCCTTTAAAATATGTGCATGAGCTTTTTCCGTGTGAGACTTTTCTGAAGTGCAAACAGTGGGCGCCAGCTGAGGCTTCAACTGTGGTTAGCTGCACCGCTGTTTCCTCTTTTTCCCAAGGTTTGGAGCATCTCAGCGTTATTTTGACTGCCTCCAACTGGACAGTACCCACCCTTTGTGCTTGTACCTGGTGGATACAGATGCTTCTGGGTAAAAAGTCGTGATTCCCTGACTTTTCACCAAAATTTACAAATTTAATTTTAATAAATGGGGCTTACTTCAGCAGCGCATTTTGACGATGCAGACAGAATTAGCGCAGATGGGCCTGGGGGTGTTGGCCTTAGATAACGTCGGGCGTTCCATTGCTGTTCAGGGTATAGGGTCATTCATATATAAAAATGCGTTTTATAATGAAACCCTTATCTATTCCTCAGAACCATTTATTAGCTCTTATGGCCTGGATGAGGACACTATTCCTGTAATCAGATTACCCCTGAGAACCCTCGTTTGACCCCTACCATGATATGGGGCACTCAGGAAGTGGAAAAAGAACTTCTTTTCAAATATGATCAAGTATATGCACCTGCAGAAGTTGAGGTGGGATATGTGGCCTCAGTAGTAAAAGTGGCCACCTGTCCTCCCCTTCTATGATTCCAAAACATACCCTGATGGCTTGCTCAAGCCAGAGGAGGAATTTTCTTGTGATTTAGTGGCTTTTTCTGCTCTAAATAAAGAACATTCGGGGTATTTTCTACTGACTGCTATCCTTTCCTCCCCTTTAGGGAATTTAGAACTAATATTCTGGTGGATACTGGTGCCACGGAAAGCTTTATGGACCAGAGCCTAGCCGACTACCTTGGGCTGAGTTACTTTATCAGGTTTTATGGTTAGGGGAGGGGCGTCCCAAGGTATTCCCACTCTGAAGATCATTGGTACAGTGGACTATCAGGTTGGCAAGTACCATTTATCCAATGACTTTTAAGCTATCAAAAACCTCCTGTGCCCTATCATTTTGGGTGTGGAGTGGTGGCGGAAGTTTGACGTTAGAACCAACTTCAGAGAATACCCTATCCCTAACATTAAAGAATGGTCGCACATTAGTTGTTCCTTTGTCTGAGGCTGACTCTCAGGGTGACTTGCCCCACTGGCCCCACTTTCACACCCTTAGCCTTGCCTATATGCTGAAGTCCACCGTAGTTATTCCCCTACATTCTTGTTTGGAGGGTTTGGAATCTTCCTTTGATGCAGCTTCAGCTGACGCACTACTTGATCATATCAATTATGACTGTGACTTAAAATTCACTGTGGATCTTTTGCATATTTTTCTCCCATTTACCCCTTGACCGTCCAGGAGGAAGAGGCGTTAGATGTGTGGGTGAAGGAGCAGTTAGCCAAAGGCGCGATTTTTCAGCGTACCTCCCCTGTATACTCCCCTCTACTCTTTGTTGAGGAGGCTGATGGTACTCTACGCCCATACGTAGACTATGGGAACCTTAACAATGTCACTTTACCAGATCTACATCCCATCCCTTTGGATTCTCATATTACGCGCTATGTGGAGAAGGCTAAGCTCTTTTCCAAGCTGGATTGCCTCAATGCGTTCAATCATATTCAGATTAAAAAGGGACAAGCTTGGTTAACTGCATTCTGGACCAGAAAAAGGGATTTTCCAGTTTTTAGGTCATGCCCTTTAGGCTTAAGGATGCCCCTGCTATCTTTCAACACTGCATTGATGCAGCGTTGGGGGACTTGTTAGTGGTATGCGCGGTTGCCTACATAGATGCTATCCTGGTGTTTTCCCCAGATCATGAGTCCCATACAGTACACCTTCGTCAAGTGGTGGAGAGGTTAAAGGCAGTCAGCCTTACGTTGAAGATAAGCAAGTGTGAGTTTTTCAAGTCCCAGGTCACTTTTCTGGGCAACGTCATGTTTGACCAAGGACACATGATAACTCCAGACAAGGAGAAGGCTATTCATGAATGGCCCACCCCCACTTCAGTCAATGAATTGAGGAGTTTTTTTGTAACGTGTATGTTCCTCAAGAAGTTCACGCCCAAACTTTCCGAGGTGGCAGCACCCTTATATAAAGCTAGCGGTGCAAAGGTGCTTCAGTGGTCCCCCGTTTTGGAGGATGCTCTCAAAGCAGTGAAGTGCACCCTGTTGTCCACGTCTGTTCTTCGCCATGTCGACCCTTCAAAGGAGTTCATTGTGTCTACTGATGCCTCCAACTTCGCCATAGTGGCTGCCTTGTAACAAGTAGGCGAAGATGGGATAGAGCATCCAGTGGGTAATTTTTCTAAGAAAAATCTTTGCCTGAATTGAATTACGCCGTTTATGACTGTCAGGCAAGCAGCATGTAAGAATTAGACCAGCCTGCCAGACTAGGTGCCAGAGCACCCAAATGGAAAACCAGAATGCCAAAGGCACTGCTGCTGGTATGAGGGATATGGAACTGGAAAGGATTTTTCCCCAAAAACTGCTGGTGATCCAGAATAAAATACAGGCACATAATAAAATACCAGATGAGTATGGCCGTTAACCCCAAGGGGAGTGTGAGGGTTGGTGAAAAAGTCAGTTTATTTTTCAACGTAAAAACTATTTTTTAAAAAAGGTTTTTAATGGGAAATTTAGGAAAGAAAAATTGACCAACAAAATTCTCAGTGAGATGCAACTGATTAAATAGTATTTGATTGGAGAGGAAACAAGCTGGAATCAGGTCCCTCAAGTTTGACCTAACTGGCGATTTATTTGGGAATGGGGACAGATAAGTTCACTGGGAACTGACATCAAAGAATTCAGCGGCAGGCTGAGTCACTGTCAGTTCAACCTCAAACGCCCAAACCAATACTCAGCTGCATTTCTGGCAGTTAGCACAATGGCATCTAGCCTGATGAGCGATTGGAATCCCCCAAGGCCACTCCACGTAGGGGGAGTCTCAAATGGTTGGGAATGGGTTCAGGATGCCCAACCCACCCGTACCAGATTGCTGGGCCATTCATTTGGTTAAAAGCGTTGCATTGGCTGCAACGCCCAATTGACTATAAGGAAGCTTCAAAATATCAACGATGGTATTCAATGCTACTACCTGTGCATTGGGGATCATACCTGACAATTTTGGGAGGGGGTTAATTTTGATGATTGAGGTGCTGACTAAATCAAAACTATTAGTGATTTTAGCTGATGAGTCAAACTTCATTCCTTTTCAACTATGTGGATCCTGATCATCAGGCTCATTTCCACTCATTTTTGGACTAATTGACTTAATTTTGGCAATTTTGGTGCAAATTTCCCCAATCAAGCATACCAGTTCTGGAGAGGAAAATGTGGGCACCGGGGGAGGGGCTCAAAGAGGGAGGGCTGTACCCCCAGCGCTTGTCTACTATGTGGGCGAGATCACCCTGGGTGACAAGTGGGACCACCACCCTCTTCAGAGCCTTTTTGTTTGTAAATGGGAAGAGGGCCTGATCAACACACAGGGGACGTTCACCTGGACTTACATTACCCTTTCCTTTTTCCAAAGGAAGGGCACGCCGCCAGGAAACTTCATGAGGGCCACATTCTTATGCGCCTTGGGTAGCTTGATTGCCATTACCATTGCGACCTTTTGGGGGGAGGGGGCATTAGGGTGGGATTCATGGAATGCTTCAACCAGCTCCATGCAGTTAGTGCAATCGCGAGCCTTAACCCAACTGTTCTCATAAGCCAGATACCCTTTCCAGGCCACAAGATACTGGACTGACTACCAGAATTTCTGGGACGCTAAGATGTTTTCCACCTCGGCTTCTTCCATATCCTCAATCACAGTAGTTTTGGGTTCAGCGGGGATGAGCCCCTTGAATGGGGATAACAGGGACACATGAAAGTTGGGATGCTGTTTTCAATGAACTGGCAGTTTCAACCAAAACGCACCATTGCCCAAGTCTTCCTCCACCAGGTGGGGACCTGAACATTTGCTTGCAAACTTTCAGGAAGGTACCAGCATCCGCAGATGGCGAGTGTCCAACATGACGTGAGAACCCACCACAATATCATGACTGTGAAGCCATTTTTGATCCGCAAACTGCTTATAATCATTGATAGCTTTTGTGAGGTGCTCCTGGACTAAGGACTGAGTCGACTGGATATGCTCAACATGATCTGTGGCAGCAGGAACCTCTGTTCATATACAAGGACTGACCAAAAAGGAGGGGTTATACCCTAGCATTGCCTCATAGGAGAAAACCCTGTAGAGGCATGAGTTCCGTTGTTATAAGCGAACTGGGCTAGAGGGAGGTCATTCACCCAAATATTCTGGGTGGCCAAAGCGTAACAGCGCAAATACTGTTCCAAAATTTGGTTAACACGCTTGGTATGCCCATCGTATTGTGGGTGGTAAGCAATGGAGTGATAGGGGGTGATTTTTAGGATGGATAATAGCTCATTCCAAAGATGCGCTGTAAATTGGGGTCCACGGTAACTGATGATCTCCTGTGGGAGACCAAACATAGAGAACACATGGCGAACGAAGAGCTGAGCTGTCTCTTCAGACATGATTACAGAAGTACAGGGAATAAAAAGGGAAAATTTTGTGAAGCGATCAACCACAACCGTCACTGCTGTGAACCCATTGGATCAAGGGAGTTTGACAATAAAGTCCACAGACACCAATGTCCATGGACCCTCCGCCTGTTGTAATTGGTGTAGGAGTCCCTTCCTTTCTGAGAGGTCCAACTTTGCCTGAGCACAGGTAACACAATCAGCGATCCAAATTTGGAACTTCCTTCATCAAGCCCGCCCAGTTATAGGTTCGCTTAATCAGTTCAATGCATTTTTTGTTGCCTAGATGGCCGATAGTGGGAGGGTTGTGATGCGCACAATATACCTCAGTTCAGAAAAGAGGGGGAACCCAAATTCTCGACCTAAAATAGATGAATCCCTCCACCAAGGAGTACATAGAGTGTTTATGATTTTGAAGGGTCTATTGCTCAAATAACTCCAACCCATCAGGGTAGGCCATTTGACCGGCTAAGACCTGAGTCACAAGTGGGGCATCAGGGTGAGAGCGGTTAAAAAACAATGGGGGGAACAATCGTAAAAATTTGGGCAGTGGGAATAATGGTAACAAGATCCACTTCTTCTGAATCTGTGGGACAATGGGTGGGGTTTTGGCTGAGAAAATCAGGAAGTACATTAAACGCACCTTTTACAAATTCATAAAATGAAACTAAAACTGCACAAGTCCCAATAGGTTCATGCTTGCTGGTGTTCCAATTTCTGGGGTTTATGAAAATACAAGAGATCCTGGTGATCTGTGCGGACCGTTAAATCATGTTGAGTACCCTGTAACAGGTACCTCCAATGAGTTAATTCCCATGCTACAGCTACCAACTCCTTGTAATAGATGGCCCAAGACTGCTCCATAGAGGTTTTCAGGAAAAATAGGCGGCTGGATGATCCAAGCCATCGTGCTCTTGGAGTAACACCGCTCCCACTGCTACTGAGGAGGCATCACATGCAACAATATATGGCTTGGTGGGATACGCGTGTTTCAACATGGGAGGGGATAGAAACACTTCTTTGATCGATTTGTACGCCTGTTGGAATTTGAACGTCCATCTGAATGGTACATTCTTTCTTGTAAGGGGTGGAGCGGGGCAGAAAGCTGGGAAAGTGCTGGGGAATTTTTTTAAAAAATGATGGTTTCCAAGAAACTCTGTAACTGTTTCTGGGCTGTCAGAGTTGGCCATTCTTGGATATTGTCCAAATTATTGGGAGGAATTGTGTAGCCATCTTTAAGGACAAGGTTCCCAAGAAAGGTAACTTCCTCCTTATAAAACTCACATTTAGAAGGCTTAATGAACAAGCCTGCCTTATGCAAGGCGGCCATGACCGCTTCCAAGTCAATAGCGTGTTGTTTGGGAGTTGGGGAGTGAACCAGAATGTCATCAATATATGTGACCGCGCAAGTAAACTGGAGGTCACCCAGTACATTATCAATCATATGTTGAAATGTAGCGGGGGCATTCTTCAGCCCAAAGGGCATTACGCGAAATTGGAAAATGCCTCACTTCATCCAGATCGCTGTTAACCATTCTTGCCCTTTCATTACTCAAATCTAGTTAAAAACATTGATGAGATCCAGCCTGGAAAACACCCAAGATTTGGCGATTTCTTGGCTTATCGTCTGCTCTAAAGGCAAGGGTAGGGATCATAAACTGTGACTTTATTTAAGTGTCCATAGTCAATGCAGGGTGGAGGGAACCATCAGCATTTTTAGCAAAGATGATGGGAGACGCGACTGGCGATGTCTCCTTAAACAACCACCCTTTTTCAACATATCGTCCAACCAAGTGTTGAGTGCATCCTCCTCTTCTGCTGTGTGGGGATACAACGGGCAGTTGATACTCACCAACTCCACCGTCATACAAAAACACAATCAAATCTAGTGTGAGGAGGCAGACGATATGCCTTTTCAAAATCAAAAATGCTTTGATAGCGTATTAAACTTTCTGGAAAATCAGACGGTTTGCCCGCAGGAGAGACGAGGGAAGTGATAGAACTTGTACCTTGGGCTTTCTTAAGAGTGTCAATTAAGGGGAATTCACCCTCCAGCTGATCATTAATGAACAACAGCATGCTGGACTCCAAGTGGATCTTAACATGTTGATGGCGCCACCATCCCACTCTTAAGATCACCAGAAACACCAAGTTTGGCATAGCAGAAAAGCAGTCGCAGAAGCTGAAATGGTGTATTGAAAATGTGACTGGTCAGTGAACCAGGTATGAGGTTTGGGAGGCTGACAATGCAACCATCACCGAAGGACCTGCATCCAGGACAAATTTCAATTTCTAGGCCAGTTATACACTTATAAAATTGCCTGCGGCTCTGGTGTCCACCAGGGCCTCAAAGGAGACGTGATGGGACCCAACACTAATCTTCATGGGTAATAAGAAGTTAGCGAAGTTCTCTTTATTAGTAGTTGTGGATTAATTCAGTGATACCAAATGGATAGTAGTGTGGTCAGGGGAAACCGCTAGGCTCTTATGGGGGTAAACTCGTTGCAAGTCAGGATGTCAGATCCTACTGACATGGGCAGAATAGCCGCGGCGACTTTGGGGTGTGCGCTTGAAGTTTTGATTAGAACTGGACTATTGTGGACAGGGAAAATCTTCTTCACAACCTGGTTCACTTGAAAAGGAGGGGTTTTTGCTGCGCCAATCTCTACAAGAAAGGCGTATAAGGATAAATATAATGGTTAGTCGATTTTGTCTGGCAAACAGCATGTAAGAATTAGACCAGCCTGCCAGCCTAGGTGCCAGAGCACCCAAATGGCAAACCAGAATGCCAAAGGCACTGCTGCTGGTATGACGGATATGGAACTGGAAAGGAATTTTCCCAAAAACTGCCGGTAAGCCAGAATCTCATACAGGCACATAATAAAATACCAAATGAGTACAGCCATTAAAATCCAAGGGAATTGTGAGGGTCAGCGGAAAAAGCGGTTTATTTTTCAACATAACTTATTTTTTAGAAAGGTTTTTAATGGGAAATTTAGGAAAAGAAATTGACCAACAATTTTCTCAGTGCAATGCAACTGGTTAAATAGTGGTGGTATGGGGAGGAAACAAGCAGGGATTGGGCCCCTCAAGTTTGACCTAACTGGCAAATTATTCAGGAATGGGAACAGATAAGTTCACTGGGAACTGAATCGCAGAATTTGGCAGCAGGCCGAGTTGCTGTCAGTTCAAACTTGAATGCTCAAACCAAGACTTGACTGCATTTCTGGTGGTTAGCATGATGGCATATAGCCCAACAAGCAACGGGAATCCCCCAAGACCAACCCCATGTAGGGGCGGTCCCAAATGGTTGGGAATGGGTTCAGGATGCCCAACCCGCTCATGCCCAGTCACTGGGCCATTTGTTCAGTTAAAAGTGTTACATCAGCCGCAATGCCCAATTGACTGGAAGGGAGCTTCAGACTATCGCCAATGGTGCTCAATGCTACTACCTGCGCATTGAGTCATACCTGACAATTTTGGGAGGGGGTTAATTTTGATGATGAGGTGCTGACCAAATTAAAACCATTAGTGATTCCAGCTGATGAGTCAAACTTCATTCCTTTTTGACTATGTGGATGCCAATCATTGGGCTCATTTCATTTCGTTTTCAGACTGATTGACTTAATTTCGGCAATTTCAGTGCAAATTTCCCCAATCAGGCATACCAGTTCACCTGGCTAGGAAAATGTGGGCACCGGGGGAGGGGCCCAAAGGGGGAGGTTGTTACCCAGCGCTCATCTACCACGTGGGCAAGATCGCCCTGGGTGACGAGAGGGACTGCCACCCTCTTCAGAGCCTTTTGTTTGGAAATGGGAAGAGGGCCTGGTCAACACACGGGAACGTCCTGGACCTAACAAGGACTTACTAGCAGTGGTGGAGACGCTGACCTATTGGCGTCACCATTTGCATGGCTCCTCCCAACCTTTTTGGGTACGTACAGATCACCCTTGCTGTACTACTGTGCCCCTCATGTTCTAACCCCACGGCAGACCCATTGGCATGAGACCCTTGCCCAATTTGCATTCTCTTGTGAGTACACCAAGGGCAAGCATAATGGTTTGGCGGATGCTTTGAGCTGTAACCCTGCTTTAGCTCCTGATCTCAAGGAAGTAGAAGTTCATAACATAGTTGATGATTCCGCAAAATAAAAGTGTGTCCCAACTTCCCTCTCCCCCGACTAATGGGCCAGCTCTTGCACCTCTGGAAAATGCGGAGGAATATGATATTTTTCAGAAAGGTGATCCTTTATCAGCTGCTATCAGCTGAATATACTATGATACTTGCCAAGTGCGCTTTAAATTAAGAGGACCTATCCAGGGGTTATCATGTAAAGAATGTGATGGTGTGGTTTCAGGGGCGCCTATGGGTTCCTGTTGGATTACTGCGCCTGGAAATCATCTGGGACCATCATTATGGATTCACCGTTGGTCATCCTGGTAAAGCAAAGACCTTGGAGTTAATACGGCGCACCTACAATTGGAAGGGCTTGCCTGCTCTGATGGGGCGGTTTTGTAAAGAGTGCCTGATCTGCAATCAGGAGAAACTTAATTGGCAACTTTTATCAGGGATGTTGGTACCATTCCAAAAGGTTGAAGGACCCTGGACTTCCCTATCAGTGGATTTCATTGTGGAGTTACCTGCCTCTGAGGGTTATGATGCCATCATGGTGGTGGTGGATCGTTTTATAAAGTTCGGCTACTTTATTCCTTTCAGAACGACAATAACCGCGGATGAGATGGCTAGGCTCTTCGTCACTCATGTGTTTGCGCTCCATGGGGTTCCCCAAGAAATTATTAGTGACTAGGGACCCCAATTTACCTCCATCTTTTGGGAAGAGTTGTGCAAGACTCTTCAGATTCGTCCCTGCCATTCAACTGCCTATCACCCCAATCAGATGGGCAGACTGAACGAGCGAACCAGTGCTTAGAACATTTTAGTGGTGTTACACCGCCGCAGATCATTCATATTGGGTTTCTCACCTTCCTATGGCCCATTTTTAGTTACAACAACACTTTGCATACTTCAATCGGTTGTTCCCCTTTTTTTGCCTACCATGGCTTTAGCCCTACCTCTAACATGGAGCCCAGCTGTGGTACTAAGGTTGAAGCGGTGGTGGACTTTGCTAAGACTATCAAGATTGTCCACCTTGGGGTTTAAGCAAGTTTAGAGGCGGAAATGCAAGTTTATAAGGAGAACGCTGATGGTAGATGCCAAGTGGGTCCAGCGTATAAGGAAGGGAATCTCATGATGCTTAATGCTCATAACATCCTTATCAAGCAGCCATGCAAGAAGCTGGGACCAAAGAGTATTGGCCCTTACCGCGTTGTTAGAAAGGTGGGCCATGCCTCATACCAGCTAGATCTTCCCTCTTCATTTTAGGCTCTTCTCTGTCTTCCATAAGAGCAAACTGACGTTGTTTGAGGGATCTTCACCAGAGACTCCTTAGGCCTATCTTGTGGATGGGGCGTCAGAGTGGGAAGTGGAAGAGATAGTGGCCTCCCGCTGTGTTAAGAGAAGACTTGAGTACCTGGTATCTTAGAAGGGTTTTGACGCTGCAGAGAACAGTTGGGTCCCAGCACGTGACTGTGTGAATGCCCAAGATCTGATTGAAGCTTTCTATCAGCGTTTCCCCCAGGCCACTGATCTCATCTTAAACCGACCGTTTCCATGATGAAGTTGGCCCCATCCCACAAGAACTTTTCCCTAGCACAAGCCCCTGGAGGGGGTTGAGCCCCATCGGGAGGAGAGGGTAATGTCATGGTTAAATAACATGATAGTAGGTACCAACCCCAAGGATAAGGCTGGGTGACAGGAGGCCCAGAAGGTGAAGCATCAGGCCCCCCTAACCTCAGACACACAGTAGACCAATGCTGGGTACAAGCCAATTATGCCCAGGTTGGTACTAGTGAGGTACCTAACTCCCAGCACCTTGTGTCAGCTCAGTCATTAAAACAGACAGTTTGCTTAATTAACACAGATGGTTTTAATTTGGTTAAATTGAGGAATGGGGTTTTGAACCCATTCCATTTTACGAAATTACACGTTCAGGCAGAGTACAACTTCAATAGATTACTCAAGTGAAGTCAATTTTGGTGTATTCTATCAATTGGGATGGAAGCGTTTGCCTACTGGTTCATTATTGCTCATGACCACTTCAGCAGACCCTGAATTAACCCAACTTTGTTTATATTTGATTTTTGTGACCAAAGCTTCTTGTTGGTCATTTTTTCAATAAACTTTTTTCATTTTACCATTTTATTAAATTGATATTTCAAACAATTCTGTTCATGGACCCTTTTAAGGAGGTCTCGCACTACATTAACCATTCCATTTTAAATATGATGAGATTATCCCCTAGTGCACCATTAGTTAGCTCAGGTACCCTTCAACCTGGGACGTTTACCCCTTCTCTCCTTGTGCACCGCATCACTTTTGGTTATTTATTTATCGCTCTCCTTTTCTTTAGTTATTATTGCTCCAGCACCCTCTTCTGGGCTCTAGTAGCTTTGGTAATAACGGTTAGTTTCCTTGCGTTGGCTCTGTGCACTGTGCACCACCACGCTGGAAACAGGAGAGTTATTGAAACTCTCCTTACAGCGGATGTTTGTGTTTGCGTTCCAATGAGATGATATGTCTAGCTAAAGAAGGCTGATACACTAACCCAGTTAACAGGGCGGCAATAGCATCATCAAGGGTAAGCATGTTTGAGGTTGACAACCTTTGCGCAGCGAGATAAAAGCGTTCAGCAATCGCATATCTGATTCACCTTCATACATACTAAGGCGCATGAAGGCCTGTTTTTCCCTGTGTAGACTTTGCTTTGATCTGAATTCAGCTAAAAGAGCCTCTTTCACTTCTGACCAGGTGTACCCATGGTTCAGGTTAGGTACTATCATCTCTTTTGCTAAGCAGCTTAAACAAGGTAAAAGTATTTAAATTTTTGCTTTAATGCTGTACCATCCATGGCAGCTTTGTAGATCTACACAAAAAGGTAACAATGCTGCCTTTAACAGGGTAGGATTTTTCCTTTAAGAAGGGTTTGAAAGGGCGCTGCTCAAGCTCCTTGTTGAGCTTTTGGCGTTATTCAATATATACACTGGCGGATTTTTGCACAGGGTAACCCACTGAGCAATAGGGGCCAACGATATGATGATCGCTGCCCTTGAAACAACAGAATAACTTTAAATAAATATGGAGCACTCTCTCCCACAACCTCTTTTATTAAATGTATTTATAATACCGCGGATTCCTCTTATTCTGCTAACTTCCACTATCAAAAACCTACCTTCCCTCGATCATCTCATCCTGCTTATATCATAACAATTTTGGATGATATCACTTACATGGCTTAGTAATTCAATTTGCCGTATCTCATTGGTCTCGTCAATCAACAATCCAATATCTCCTCATTTAGAAGCGCTTCAATTACCATCCCCAGTTCGATTCCAAAGGATTCCATTTATTTTGCTGGATGACCTCAGGCTTATCATCCAGTCATATCAAATTCACAACATTACCCCCTCCTTGACTGGACAATAAGGATTCTATTGTTTGTACAGTCAGAGGAACTTTGCATGTAACCAGTTAATGATCTGACTGCTAGTAGGGTCCTTGATAGTATATACATCTATACTGGTCTTCTCAATGACTTCAAATCATCTGATCCAGATACTGACCAGTTTATGTTTCCAGCCAAACCCATGTTGATAATGGAATAGGACCATGTCTCCATCTTTGAACTGTAATAGGTCACTCCGTCATACATGATCAGCAGCCTGGCTTTTGATTCTCTTAGCTAAACTGAACGAATATGCTTCAGTTTGCAATTTAATCAGTATATTCATTAGGGTGGTCAAATAGCGCTGCAGATCCATTACATCAGTGTCCTCCACACAAGCATATAGGAGTGCAGGCAACGCAGGGTGCCATCCATAAAGAAATTGGAATGGGCTTTTTCCTGTGGCAGAATGGTAGCTAATGTTGTAGGCAAACACTGCAGTGGAAAGGAGGGTACTCCAACTGGAGGGCCTATCAGTAACCAGCTTCTGAAGGATGTTTTCCAGAGTCCCATTATCCCATTCAACTATTCCGTTGGACTCAGGGTGATATGGAGCTTTTAGAACTCCACGGATGGCCATCAGCTCATTTAGCTTAGGTAGAATGTGTAAAGTGAAGTTTGTCCCATTATCAGTAAGGATAAATTGGGGACAACCGTGTCGCTGAACTATACACTCAATAACAAACCTGGCCACCGTTAGCACCCCCAAATCTTGTATTGGTCGCGCCTCAACCCACCTGATCAAATGGTGGATTGCTACCAGGATGTATTTTCACTGGTTTGCCCCTGTTGGCAAGGGACCCACCACATCAATTGAAACGGTGTGCCAGGCGAAGTGTGGCTTCACTAACCAATATGAAGTCTTCTGGTGGAATGGCTTTTCTACTTGGCTTTGGTGACAGAAGGAGATAGTATTAAGAATATCGAAGTTCATGCTTTCCCAGTAATACTGAAGCCTCAATAATTCCATGGCTTTATGTACTCCTCCATGACCAACTGCTTGGTGTACACTCATAATAATAGTTGGGCGGGCAGAAGGTCTTGCAGTATTCACGGTATTGTCCCCTATCCACTTATATAATTACCCATTTCTCTGAGACGTATTGGCCCTTATTCCGTCCAATACCTTGATGACTGGAAGCAGTTCATCGTTGTACTTGCCACTAAGCATCTTAGCAATCAGGATATCACTCAGATCTGCAGTAACTGCAATCGTAGGTAATCTTGGTAAACAATCAGCATTCTAGTGTTTTGCTCCAGGTCGGTGAAGAATTTTAAAATTGTATGCCTGCAATTTAAAAGCCCATCAGGCTAGACGCCCTTCTGGTTCTTTCAGATTTTGTAATCAACATAGCGAGGCATGATCCATTACAACTTTGAATTTCACTACATGCAAATACACCCAAAACTACTTATAAGCATAGATCACCGCCAAGCACTCCCTCTCAGTCATGGTGTAATTGCGTTCATGGCTGTTCAAACTGCGACTACAGTATGCTACGGGGTGCTATTCTCCTTTCTCATCCTATGTGATAGGACTGCCCCTACAGCGGAAAGGGATGCATCCATCTGAACAATAAACTTTTTTTCAAAATCAGGATAGCATAACACCAGCGCACTGATTGACGCTGTTCAAAGCGTATCAAAAGCGCGTTGCTGACGTTCTGCCCATTCAAACATAGTGTTCTTTCTTAGTAACTCAAAGAGTGGGCCCCAATAAAGCTGAAGTTAGGGATGAAGCGCCGATAATATCCAACCACTCCCAAGAAGACCTGTATATCCCGCTTACTGGTGGGTGGAGTCACTTTTCGAATAGCTTCCACTTTGGCTGGTTGAGGTCTCTGCCCAGTGGCATCAACCACAAACCCCAGGTACTCCAGCTGGTCCTTAAAAAGTGGCATTTATAGGGTTTAATCTTGATGTTGGCCTCAGTGAGCTGGTGGAATACAGCTTCTAAATGGTCGAGGTGTTCATAGAAGGTTTGGGAGAAAACGTTAATGTTGTCAAGGTATACAAGGAAACATGACAGTTTTAGGTCCCCCAGAATAGTTTCCATGGCTCGTTGAAATGTAGCTGGGGCATTACACAACCCTTGTGGCATCCAGGTTGGTTGGAAAAGTCCTTTATATGTGATTACTGTGCACTTCTCCTGCTCTGCTGGTGGCAATTCAATTTGCCAATAACCCAAGATCAGGTCCATAGCTGAGAAGAAACGAGCTCCCCCTAGCCAATCTAAAGCGTCGTCAATCTATGGTAAGGGATATGAGTCCTTTTTAGTGATGCTGTTGAGCTTTCAATAGTCAATTACTACTCAGTTGGTGCCTTCCTTCTTTTTAACAATCAGAATGGGTGAAGCCCATGGACTCTTTGACGGTTCAAGCATCCCTTGCGCTAATAGCTTGTCAATTTCCTCATTACTACTTCTTCTGACATCCTTGATTGGCGGATCAGCCTTGACCTGATGGGTGGATGATCTCCAGTGTCCAGCCTATGAACCACCCCCGCGCTCATCCTAAATCATGGCCGTTGACAGCAAAAATCTCTTTATATTTTTGAAATAAAGCGATTGCTCTATCCTTCTGTGTTTCTGACAGCCCCATTAATTCGTCGCGTGATACTACTGCCATTATATTGAGCTGCGGTTTGAAAGGCAGACCAAATTCCTCCAGTGACCCAAAGTAATGAACTGAACTAACCTCCTCAATGGTGATAAAGTGCGAGTATGCCACTATTTGGTGGCGGCGGATTTGCAGTGGTCACGTTTGTAAATTCGCAAGCAAAACTTTGACTTCCACTTGCCCTGGTAATATAATACCTGAGGCTACTTGAGGCTCAAACCATGACTGCTGATATGGACCAGTAACTTCCCCATAGAGTCCATCTGGAACTTCTATAACCAAGTCAATGTTTACTATAACTTGATGCCCAGATGGAATTGATATAGGTCCAGCAGCTCGGAGCGGCAGCCCTTGATATTCATAAATCTGTTGTGGAAGGGCCCAGGTTTTGCCCTTTAACCAATGGTAGCGAACTGGGATTACTCAATCACTATAAGCTAGATTGATATTCCCCATATGCACCGGATCATTTGGCACTCTTATAGAGGTGAATTAAATTGGGATTCTCTGACCAAATATTTCTAAATGTCTGGTCTGTCATATTGATAACAGCCCCATAGTGTCGCAAGAAGGCGGTTCCAATCAGCAGATCATAATGGCTATTTGGTAACACTATAGCTGGGGCTACCACTACAATAGACCCAAACCACAACGGAAGCGCGCTGTATGCTCCCTCAGATACTGTGTTATCCGCTCCAGCAGTTCATATACCACCCGATGGTCCACGTTCAGTTTTAATGATAATTTGGCCACCAACTTGGTGGAGACTATATTGACAGGGGCACCTGTATCTATGATAGCAAGGACATGGGTTTTAGCTACAACCAGGTCACAGTAAGTACATTTGGAGTAAGATGCATCTTGACTGTTTGTAACAAAGACATTTATGGCATCTCTGTTTTCAAGAAAACCCACAATCCCCTCGCCAATACTGGGGTATTGTGTGATAATAGTGTTGACTGGACAAGCGATGCTTACCACTTGCAAGAAAGGGGCATCAGAGGAGGGGTCCAACTTTTCAGATGAAACTTGGTCAAACATCTGGCAAGCATACAGCTCAACCTGTAACTGAGACCCCTCTTCTGCCATAACCGCAGACTGCCCTTGTGTCAAAGTATTCACCCCTCCAACCAGCTGCTGATATAAAACTGCCTCATTGTGCAAGAAAACTTCTGCTGAATAATCTAATTTTGGTTCAGGTGAGACATCTTGGTTTGGTATAGCGGAGATAGAGAGTCCCTTCTCTACTCCGCTCTGACTTTTCCCTGACCATATTGTTCCAGCTGTACACAAGAGACCAGTTGATTAGGGCACCATCGTGCCAGATGCCCCTTACAACTGCATTTAAAACAGCTAACCTCATAGGGCTCATGTCCCTGATTAATGTGATACAAACCATGACGAGAGTTAAACTGGAAGTGATCAGCATATACAGGTCTTGGGCAATAGTTGGCCCAAGGACAATAAGCAGGAATGGGTTGGACGTTTAACTGCGGATGATAATCTGGTGAATTCTGCACTGGACTGCCAGTGTTCCCCAAATATGATGATTCAGCTGTTGCAGCAGAAGGACTCCACTCAGCATTAGGTGGAGGGAAGTTGGCTGAGATACGGTGCAAAAACTGAACAAGTTTAAGCAAAGGTACATCTTCATCCAACAGGGTGGCCATAACGTTATGTAACTCACGGTATGGCTTCACAGCAGAAGTTATAGCAATACACACTTCTGCTTCAGATAAAACTCCAGCCCCAATTAGCATGTGAGCTTCCACCATAAATCACTCAGCAAACGCGGTAAGGGTTTCATCCCGCTGAAACTTAATGGTTAAAAATTCAGCCTTCCGCTGTGACATCTTTGCAGTTCTGCTGAACAACTGTAGCACCGTGGCTTTGACTTCTTGGTATATAAGGGAGCTGTTTGGAAGATAACAGATGACTTGATCAGCACTTCCGACATCCAAGGAAGAAATCAACAGTTTTGCTCTTCGTTGATCTGAGACTCCTTCAGTTGCAATCTCAAATCGCTTAAAGTATCCATAAATATTCCCGTCACGATCAAATGGGGGCAGCTTATTGCAGTAGACCTCCTGGAGCAGCTCATCTTGCTTTTTAAGCACAGCATCCAGCGCCAGTTTCAGCTCCACATAGGCAACTTGAGGCAACATGGCTGACAACTGAGTCTTTATCATATTATAATTGATCAATGGGCCCCCTGTAGTGAGCACCACTGTTGTAATTTTGGCAGTATTCAATATATACGCTGGCGGATTTTTGCACAGGGTTAACCCACTGAGCAATAGGGACCAATATATGATGATTGCTGCCCTTGAAACAACAGAATAACTTTAAATAAATATGGAGCACTCTCTCCCACAACCTCTTTTATTAAATGTATCTATAATACCGCGGATTTCTCTTATTCTGCTAACTTCACTATCAAAAACCTACCTTCCCTCGATCATCTCATCCTGCTTATATCATAACAATTTTGGATGATATTACTTACATGGCTTAGTAACTTAATTTGCCATATCTCATTGGTTTCATCAATCAACAATCCAATATCGCCTCATATAGAAGCACTTCAATTACCATCCCTAGTTTGATTCCAATGGATGCATTCATTTCACCGGATGACCTCAGGCTTATTGTCCAGTCATATCAAATTCACAACTCCTCAAGGCGGGACAAAGTGGTTGCCAGCTGCTTTTCAGTAGAAACTATTTTTGGTGTGCAAGGATCCCCTGTAGTGAGCACCATTTTGTAGAAATTCAGCCTTTTTGTGCTCACTGGTGCTACGCCACTGGATCCCACAAAGAGTTTTAATAAATTTATTAATAAGCTCTAATATAAAAATTGGGTTTTTATTTATTTTATTGAAAGAGTGGGGGTAAATGATAAATGTCCCTTTCCAATTTTCAGCTATTAGTGTTTATACTACTTCTGAGGGCTGTAGGGAATTTGGGAATAAGTTTGGAATAACTTACCTGTAAGAAGAGTAGCTATAACTCTCCTGTTTGCAGCGTGGTGGTGCACGGTGCACAGAGCCAACGCATGGAAACTAGCTGTTATTACTCAAGTTACTAGAGCCCAGCAGAGGGTGCTGAAGAAATAATAAGTCAAGGAAAAAAGGGCGATCATTATAAAAATTACCAAAACAAAAGTAAAGCGGTGCACAAAGAGGAAATGGGTAAGTGTCCCAGGTTGGAGGGAACCTGGGCAAACTGATGGAGTACTAGGGGCAAACTGGATCATATGTAAAATGATATGGTGAATGAAGCGTGAGACCTCCTTGACAGGGTCTGCACACAGGATAGTTTGAAATAACATAAGTAAAATGGGAAAAAAGGGAAAATGTTTATTATGAAGTCAACAAACAAGGAATGTTGGTCATGGAAAACATAATTAAACTTTGTTGGGGAAATTTGGAGTCTGCCAAAGAGGTTGTCATGGTTGGATGACATGATAGTAGGCACTGATGCTAGGAACAAGGCTGGGCGACAGGAGGCCCAGAAGATGAAGCTTCAGGCTCTTCCTGACTTGAAGCACACCTTAGATTGACGCTGGGTGCAAGCCAAGCAAGCCCAGGTTGATACTAAGGGTGTGCAAAATGCCCAGCCTCCTATTTCAGCTCAGGTCTTAAAGCAAACAATTAACATTTTGAATAAAGACGGTTCCATTAGCTTGGTTGGAGAACAAGGGTCTGAGTCCCACTCCAGCTATGAAATTTTGATTTCTGGTAAAATAAGGCTTCAATCGATTACTTGAGTGAAGGCCCTTTTGGTGTATTTTACCAAAACGGACAGAAGCATCTGTTTATTGGAACGTCAAGGCTTGGGCACATTGCCGCAGAACCCAAATTTCCCCAATTCATTTTAAATATGTTTTTGTGATCAACACTCCTTGTTAATTAACTTGCTTAATAAAAAAATACCCCGTTATTTTACATTTCCTAATGGTTCCTTGGGCAACCCTGGTGGTGGACTTCTTCGGGGAGGTCTCCAACCATGTAGGCCACTACCTTATCTCGCAATTTACCAAGATCCCAGGGGTACTTGTGGGCCGCCCAGGTCCCCTCCATATCGAGGCACCCAAAGCCCCTGACATCAAGCTGCACTTGATTATGGACGCCCCTCTGGGGTCCACTCAAGCGGTGTTGTTTCTTACTTACCTGGTATTTTATGTTGCTGTTTATATACTTGCCTGGGGTACCTTTTGTACTGGCACTGCTCGAGGTGCTTGTATTCCCATTATTTTTATGGCTAGTTCCCTAGCAATATGGGTTTGCATCCCACATCACCTTGCTGGGAACAAGAGAGTTACAGATACTCTCTTGACATTAGTTGATCAACTTTTTTATTATACATGCATAAGAATTATCCATGTGGGACTTTTGTTATTAGTAAATTGGGTGCGCTGGCCATTTGTCACTGCCATGATGGTGCTCACCACAGTTTTCTCGTTTGGTTTTGTACTAGTGCATCTCAGCGTTATTCTTGCAACTACCAACTGGGAAGTACCCACCCTTCCTGCTCATACCTGGTGGTCTCGGACTTTTCGTGATCCTAAGATCGTGATTCCCCACCTTTCTCCCAAAATTTACTCGGAAATTCACCAGGCCTTAGCTTCCCTGGACCAAAAACCATCATTAGACAAAAACAATTTGTCTGGTTCCCATCCACTTTTACGAGGAGTGGACCTATTGTCCCAATTGTCTCCCGAGGCTGGGGACTGGGTTTTTGCGTTACTCCACACCCAGCCTCTCTTGTGGAATGCAATAGGAGGTTTGGAACAGGTCTTAGAGCAGAATCAACCTGATAAAGCCTCCTTCCATCCCCTCTTCGAGTTCTTTTCTCTGCGTCAAGTGGGTCATCCGCTGAAGGTTTACCTAAGTGAATTCTGCAAAAAAGCCCAGGCGTTGCCCTTAACTGATGAGGTTAAAACGTCGTTTCTCCATTTGACCTTGGATATATCAATATGTAACTCCCCGATTTGGCAGTTGCCTCATTCCAAATATGATCATCTTGTCGAAATCCTTTGGGGTGGTTTCTCCACCCCAGCCTGGAAGGGGCCAGGTAAACTGACCATCATTGGATCAAATCATATAAATATGGGTGCCGAAAAGTCACGCGCGCCTTTGGAAATGAGGGAATCTTATCCTTTGAATCCTT
>JAKSZP010011409.1:0-22139 GCA_022478985.1 Massospora cicadina | reverse complement strand
GATTTTAAACCTCTATCAGATCGTAAACTTTATTTATTCATACTCATTCCAAATCCCTCAAGATCTGCTCATCTGATCAAAAAATATTAAACTAGGTCAATCCCTTCTCAGCATAAGTCACTGGTCAATCATATATAAATTTTTATATAAATATGACTTTGAGCATTCTTGGCATGAGTCACTGGTGATCCAAATTAGTCAGTGGAACCATTTCAGACAATTCATAATGGATTCATCAGCTTTTCGTGGAAACTCCCACAACAATCTTTGGATGCATTTAAGAAGCAAACGCAGCTTCCGCTGAACCTAAACTCAATTAAAAATATAACATTAAATAGTATCAAACTAGGCGATTAGCTGGCAATTACACCCAACTGACTGAAGCCACTCATTTAGATACTATTGGAAAGACTCATCTGGTTAAAAATTCCAACATTGCCCTCCACTTAACCAGATGATATCCTTCAGTGTTCTACCCCGATGGTGGGTCAAGACCTCCCAGCGCCCTCACAAAGGAGCGCTGGTCTTAACTAGTGGCTTTCGCCATTCTGTAACCAAACCTCCAACTACTCAAGCAGCCAACCAGCGAAGCCCCCTGTAGTGAGCACCACTGTCAAAAATTGACCATGGGCTCTGATAGTGTTCCAGGCCTGTCATAAACATCAAGTTAGAATTAGACTAGCCTGCAAGCCTAGGTGCCGGAGCACCCATACAGTAAACCATAATGCCAAAGGCACTGCTGCTGGTATGACGGATATGAAACTAGAAAGGAACTTCGTCAATAACTGCCAGTAAACAGATTTTTGTACAGGCACATAAAAAAACACCAGACAAATATGGCCATTAACCCCAGTGGTGTGTGAGTGTCAGCAGAAAAGGCGGTTTATTTTTCAACATAAAAAACTAAAATTTGGGAAAGCATTTTAATGGAAAATAAAGGAATAAAAATCGACCAACAATTTTCCTTAGTACGATGCAACTGATTAAATAGTGGTTAATTGATGAGGAAAAAATCCAGGATCAGGTCCTTCAAGTTTGACCTAACTGGTGAATTATTTGGGGATGGGGATGGATAAGCTTATTGGGAACCAACACCAAAGGATTCAGCAGCAGGCCAATTCACTGTTGGTTTGACCTCAAATGCCTGAACTGAGGCTTAAATGAATTTCTGACAGTTAGTGATGGCATCTGCCTGAAGAGCAGTGGGAATCCCCCAAGGCCACCCCATGTAAGGGCAGTCCCAATTGGTCGAAAATGGTTCAGGATGCCCAACCCGCCCATGCCCAGTTACTGGGATGTTCATTCAGTCAAAAGCATTGCATTGGCTGCAACTCCCAATTACCAGAAGGGAGCTTCAAACTATTGTCAATGGTGTACGATGCTAATACCTGCATTTTGGGGATCATCCCTGATAATTTCAAGAGGGGGTTAATTTTGACAATTGCACTGCTGGGAGAATCAAAACCATTGGCAATTCTGGCCAATAACTTAATCTTCATCCCTCTTTGGCTATGCGGATTCCAATTGTCAGGCTTAGTTTCCATTGGTTTTGGAGTGATTGATTTTAATTTGGCGATCTCAGCACAGATTTCTATAATCTATCTAATGAGTTCAGCCATGGTAAGCTAAGGTACCGGGGGAGGGGTCCAGAGAGGGAAGGCCATTACCCAACGTTTGTCTACCACTTGGGCGAGGTCACCCTGGGTGATGAGGGGCATGGCCACCCTCTTCAGACCCTTTTTGCTTAGAAACAGTAAGAGCGACCGATTTACGCATAGGGGATGTTCCCCTGGACTTACATTACCCTTTCCTTTTTCCAAAGAAAGGGAACTTCACTGGGGAACTGCACAAGGCCACATTTTTGTGTGCCTTGAGTAGTTTGATCGCCTTACTGTTGCAACTCTTTTTGGGGGGATGGGGGGCGTTGTTGTGGGATTCATGAAACGCTTTGACCAGTTACATGCAGTTAGCGCAGTCGCAAGCCTTACCCCAGCTGTTCTCATAAGCTGTATACCCTTTCCAGGCCACAAGATACTGAATGGACTGACGGAAATTACAGAATGCTAGGATGTTTTTTCATTTTGGCTTCCTCCTCATTTTCATTTATTATTGTCTCAGGATCCATGGGAACAGTACCCTTGAAAGGTGACAACTGAGAATAGTTGGATATGGGATACTGTTTCAAATGGGATGGCAGTTTTAGCTGGAATGCACCATTACCCAAGTCTTCCTCCACCAAGTGGGGACCCAAACGCTTACTTGCAAACTTGTGGGAGGGTACTTGTATTCTCAAATAGCATGTGTCAAGCATAACATAAAAGCCCACTGATATGTTATGACCTGGGAGCTGCTTTCAATATGCAAACTGCTTGTAGTCTTCAATAGCTTTAGTGAGTTGTTCCCGCACTAAGGATTGAGTAGTTCTAATATGCTCAGCATGATCCATGGCAGCTTGGACCTTGGGACACAAGCAGAGTCCGACTGAAAAGGAAGGGTTATATCATAACGTCGCTTCATAAGGGGAAAACCCCGAGGAAGCATGCATTCCATTGTTGTAGGCGAATTGGGAGAGGGGAAGGTCGTTAGCCCAGGTGTCCTGTGCAGCTGCAGCATAGCAATGCAGATACTGTTCAAGGACTTGGTTAACTCGCGCGTCTGCCCATTGGACTGGGGATGATACACCATGGTGCAACAAGGGGAGATTTTTAAAACGGATAAGAGTTCACTCCAGAACCATGCTGTAAATTGTGGACCACGGTCGCTTATGATCTTCTGCAGGAGATCAAACATTGAAAACACATGGTGTACAAAGAGATGGGCGGTTTCCTCTGACATAATCGTGGAAGTGCATGGAATAAAAAGGAGGAATTTAGTGAAATGATACACCACCACCATCATCATAAACCCATTAGATCAGGGAAGTTCAATGATAAAATCCATGGACACCAATGTCCATGGACCCTCCGCCTGTTGTAAGGGGTGTAGAAGCCCATTTATGCCTGAATGGTCCAAATTAGCCCAAGCACAAGTAATGCAATCAGCAATCCAGACCAGAACTTCTTTAGTTAAACCTGCCCAATTGTAGGTCCACTTGATCAAGTCGATGCATTTCTTATTTCCTGGTTGGCCAATCATAGGGGTTGTGATGCGTGTGGAATACCTCATATCTGAAATTAAGGGGAACCCAAATATGCGACCTAAAAAATGAGGCCCTCCACCAAGGAGTACAGATAGTGTTTATGATTTTGGAGAAACAAATGCTCAAATAACTCCACCCCTTCGAGGCAGGTCATTTGGCCAGCTAAGACCTAGCAATGAGCAGGGCGTCGGGAGCAAGGGCAGCAAAGGTGATGATGGGGGAACAAATTGACAAGATTTGAGCAGCGGGAATCACTGTAATGAGATCTGCTTCCTCTAAATCCGTGGAACAGTGGGCAGGGATGCGGCTGAGAAAATTGGGAAGTAAGTTAAGTGCACCTTTTATGAACTTGTACTTGAAATTGGAACTTCACAAGTCCTGATAAATTCAGGCTTGCCGATGCGCCAATATTTGGTGTTTTCAGAAATACAAGAGAGCTTGGTGATCCATGCAAACAGTTAGCTCATGCTGAGCACCTTGTAACAGGTACCACCAATGAGTCAGAGCCCATTATATGGCTGCCAACTCCTTATCATAGATGGCCCAGGATTGCTCTGTAGATGTAAATTTTCAAGAAAAGTAGGCGACTGGGTGCTCTAAGCCCTCATGCTCTTGGAGCAGCACTTCCCCACACTGCCACCGAGGAGGCATCGCACATGATGATATACAACTTAGCAAGATCTGCATGTTTCAGGATGGGAGGGGATAAAAACACTTCTTTGATTGAATCAAATGCCTGCTGGCATTCAGGAGTACAATGAAATGTTACATTATTGCTGGTGAGGATGTGGATTGGGGCCACCAACTGGAAAAGAACCGGGGAAATTCTTTGAGGAAAATAATGGTTCCCAAGAAACTCCGTAATTGTTTTTGGGTTGTTGGGGTAGGCAATTCCTGGATAGCACCAAACTTATTAGGGGGAATCGCGTAGCCATCCTTAAGGATGAGGTTCCCAAGAAAGTTAAAATCATCTTTATAGGACTCACATTAGGAAGGCTTGATGAACAAAGTCCGCCTTGTGCAAGGCAGCCACAACCGGTTCCAAGTCAATGACATGTTGTTTTTGAGTCAGGGAGTGAACCAGAATGACATTGATATATGCGACCGTGCAAGTGAACTGGAGATCGCCCAGTATGCTGTTAATCATTAATGAAACGTAGCAGGGGCATTCCTCAGTCCAAAGGGCATCACACGGAATTGGAAAATGCCACTCTTCATCTGGATCGCTGTTAGCCATTCTTGCCCTTCCATTATCTGAATCTGGTTGAAGGCATTGACAAGATACAATTTAGAGAACACATGAGATTTGTAAATTGCTTGGCTGATCGTCTACTCCAGGGGCAGGGGGTAGGGATCATATACTGTAACTTTTTTTAAGTGGCTGTAATCCACACAGGGGCGGAGGGAACCATCAGCTTTTTTGGCAAAGATGATGAGTGACGCAATCAGCGATGTCTCATTAAACAGTCACCCTTTTTTAAGCATATCATCTAACCAAGTGTTGAGTGTGACCTCCTCCTCCAATGTGTGGGGATACAACGGGCAGTTGATATTCACCAACTGTATTGTCGTACAGAATACATAGTCAAATTTGGTGTGAAGGGGAAGATGGTCCGCCTTCTTAGAATCAAAAATATATTTGTACCACATCAATTTTCAGGAAAATCAGATGAAAGTCCCAAAGGGGAAAAGAGGGAAGTTATGGAGCTATAACCTTGGGCTTTCTTGAGAGTATTAATTAAAGGAAATTCTCCCTCAGTTTGATCATTGTCAAAAGACAACATATTTGACTCTAGATGAATCTTAAAATGTTGTTGACACCACCATCCAACTCCTAAGATAACTGGGAACACCAAGTTTGGCATTACTGAGAACTAATTGCAGAAGCTGAATTGGTGTATTGAGAGTGTAACTGGCTGGAGAACTAGGTATGAGGTTTGGGAGGCTGATGATGCAACCATCACCGAAGGGCCTGATTCCAGGTCAAGTTCCAATTGTTGAGCTAGTTTAACGCTCATAAAATTGCCCGCAGCTCCAGTATCCACCAAGTCCTCATAGGAGACATGGTGGGACCCAACACTAATCTTTATGGGTAATAAGAAGTAAGCGAAGTTCTCTTTATTGGTGGTTGTAATTGAATCCAGTGATACCAAAGAGATGGTAGTGGAGTCAGGGGAAACTGCTAGGTTTATTGGGGGAGTAAGAGCATTTCAAGTCAGATTTTCAGATCCTACTGACATGGGCACAATAGCCGCGGCAACTATGTGGTGTGAATTGACATTTTGAGTGGAGCTAGGCTATTATGGACAGGGAAATTTTCTTCACAATCTGGTTTAGTTGAAAAGAAGGGGCCATTGCTACGCCAATATCAGAGAGAAAGGCGGAAATGGTTAGGAATAATTGTTGGTCAATTATATCAAGCAAACAGCAAGTTAGAATTAAAATGGTCTGCCAGGCTAGGTGCAGAGCACCTGAACGGCAAACCAGAATGCCAAAGGCACTGCTGTTGGTATGACGGATATGAAACTAGAAAGGAGTTTCACCAATAACTGCCGGTGAGCAAGAATCTCATACAGGCACATAATAAAATACCAGACAAATATGACCATTAACCCCAAGGGGTGTGTGAGTGTCAGCAGAAAAGGCGGTTTATTTTTCAACGTAAAAACTAAATTTTGGGAAAGTTTTTTAATGGAAATTTAGGAAAGAATATTCAACTAACAATTTTCTCGGTGCAATGCAACTGATTATATAGTGGTTATTTGATGAGGAAAAAAGCCAGGATCAGGTCACTCAAGTTCAACCTAACTGGAAAATTATTCAGGGATGGGGTGGATAAGCTTAATGGGAACCAACATCGAAGGATTCTTTGGCAGGCTGAGTCACTGTTGTTTTGACCTCAAATGCCTGAACTGAGGCTTGACTGCATTTCTGACAGTTAGCGCAATGGCATCTGGCCCAATGAGCAGCGGTAATCCCCCAAGACCACCCCATGTAGAGCAGTCTCAATTGATCGGGAACAGGTTTTGGATGCTCAACCTGCACATGCCCAGTTGCTGGGACGTTTGTTCAGTCAAAAGCATTTCATCAGCCGCAACTCCAGATTTATCCAAAGGGAGCTTCAAAATCATGTCGGTGGTATAAAATGCTACTACCTGCACGTAGGGGATCATCCCTGATGATTTTAAGAGGGGTTGATTTTGATGATCGCACTGTTGGGCGAATCAAAACTGTCAGTGATTCTGTCTGATAACTCAATCTTCATCCCTCTTTGGCTATGCGGAATCTGATTGTCAAACTTAATTTCCATCAGTTTCATTGTGATCAATTTTAATTTGGCGATCTCAGCACATATTTCTTTAATCTGTTTAATGAGTTCAGCCATGGTAAGCAAAAGTACCAGGGGAGGGTCTGGAGAGGGAAGGCTGTTACCCAACGCTTGTCTACCATGTGGGTGAGGTCGCCCTGGGTGACGAGGGGCATGGACACCCTCTTTGGACCCTTTTTGCTTGGAAATGGGAAGTGCGACCAATCTACACACAGGGGACATTCCCCTGTACTTACAAGGCCAACCAGTATGAAGGCTGGTGGCCCTTTGCTGTTTTGCCTTCATTGGTGTACCAACCCCTACAAGTCCTGCGTTCAACCCACCAACTAACCACCAACGGCTTCACCTTTAGCCCCAGGTGTCCTCAGCATGTGCCCCATCAAGTCCTGCCCCCTTCCTGGGTGGCTCAGGAACTTCAGCACTGCCCCACCCTTGCGACCCTTCACCAACCCATCTGGGCATGCCCTGGCGAGACCATCCCCCTTCCTGGGTGGCTATGGCTTTTCCCGCGCTGCACCCTGTAAGGTTGCGGCCTGTCAGCTCATCCGCTGGTAGCCAGCTGGCCAAGTTCCCACTGGTTCCTCATAGAGAGGAGGCATGGGAGCTGGAAGCGCCATCCACTCCTGGCATGATCACCCATGCCTATCAGGGATCTCCTATCCCACCTTCACCACTCTAGTTGCACTAAGCTACTTCAAACAAACAGGAAAGATGGGCAAACGAGAGATGTTTATTAAGAGGGAATAAACGACTATTTATACTACTTTCAGGGCTACTGCGCCCAAGTGCTCTTTGGCCAATTAACTACTGGAAAATCCAATGGCTTTTTGATTCCAAACCTCTATCATATTGTAAACTTTATTCATTCATACTCATTTTGATTCCCTCCAGATCTGCTCATTTGATCACCAAATATTATATTAGGTCAATCCATCCTCAGCATAAGTCGCTGGTTGATTGTATATAAATTCGTATATAAATAGGACTTTGAGCATTCTTGGCATGAGTCACCGGTGCTCTGAATTATTCAATGGATTCATTTTGGATGATTTGTAATGGATTCATCAGCTTTCTACCGGAAAATTTCACAACGATATTTGGATGGCATTTCAACAGTGAACGCAGCTTCTACTGAACCTAAACTCATTAGAATATATAACATTAAATAGTGTCAAAATAGATAATTGCTGGCAATTACACCTGACTAACCAAAACCCCTAATTCAGATACTATCGGAAGGATTCATCTGGTTAAAATCCAGACAACTTTAAACATACTCCTGATGTTAATCATACTGATACCCCTCTCTCACCTCCTGACACAAGTTAGAGTATCTGGTTCTTGATGCTACCCTCTGCCAGATAAACTGTATACTGGAACTCTGTATTCTCCTGATGGAAGATGCCAGCAGTGGAGCAAATTGACAATGTACCATAGTCTGGAAATAATGAAAGTGTTCATAACAATGGCCCAACCCTGATATGATAGGATTGAGCCATTGTTATTCACAATCCACTTTTCTAAGGTCCATTTTTTGTTTAAACCAGATTTCATGTAGCGACGCCTGCCCAGGGTTAAAACACTTGAGGTAAAGAAACACCTTCCCTGTTGCTATCCAGGGGATTATGCTAATTGGTGCCACATTTAAAATTTTCATTTTGCTGATGGGCCAAGCCCTAGATTTGACAGATTGACCTTCGCGTTACTTGCGTTTTGGTACATCTTCAAAATGTTTACCACCACCTTCTTCTTCTCCTCTGATCAAACATAAATCTATCATATCATATGCAAACATTAAGTGGGAGTATTCCTCACCATTGATAGTCAGTATCCTCCAGTCCGACTTCCTGAGAGCCACTGAAAGGATCTCTATTGCAAAAACAAACAACAAGGGATAGAGGGTCTCCCTGACGCATGCCCCTACACACCTTAAAAAGTGGGAGAGGAAACCATTGATATTGAAACCAAAGAGGCAACCCCATATAACTCTTAAATTTGTATTAACAAGCGCCCTTTAATTTTAGCCCTACTTAAACCTTTCCAGAGAAACTTATGATTCACTCAATAATACGCCTTCTCTTTATCAAGAAACAGTATACACCCCCTTTGGTCACAGTGTTTACTTGCCCATTATTCTATCAGGTAAAGAAGCATCAAATTTCTAGTAATCGAGAGTCCTAGGATAAACCCATTCTGCTCTTTACCAACAACGTCCACCACAACCTCTTTAGCCAATTAGTTAAGATCTTTATTAAGATCTATAGTCAACGTTATGCAGAGATAAATACTGGTAGTTCCCCATTAGGATTGGATTGACTTTATTATACAACACCTTCACCACGCCTTTGAAAACACTGGCGCGATTACACCAAAGATTAGGAGTTAATTATAGAGCTCAGCAAGCTTTTCAGACATTTCTTCCAGAAACAACTTGTAGATTAAGGATCAACCCATCCTCCCAAGGAGCCTGGCCATTCTTACCATTGAGGATGGCTTCTGACACCTCTGACTTGCGGATCTTTCTACATAGTTTCTGTTGAGTCTCCTTCAGTAGTACACCCAGTCCGTTTGTGAGTACTTTAGATACCTCCATGTCATTCTTCAAGGGGCCATAAAGTTCCTCTTAGTAGAACTTGGCCACTTTACCCATGCGAACTGCACCCTTCACCTCAACTCCCTCATCATAAAGTTACAAGATCCTTGTTGAGGGTCTGAAAGCCCCTACTGCATTGTGGAGTAGAGCCACATTGCTGTTAGAGTCCTCATCCCAACTTGATTTCCTTTGTTTGAGACGATCCGCCATGAAAGCTTTCATTAATTTCTCATACAATTCAGCCTTGACCGTTTAGGAAGATGCCCCATGACCGAAGCCTGCTTGCAGGTAAACTTGAAGCTCATCTTCAACCTTTCTACCTCTAACGCTTGGCCCTAGATGCCTCACAAAGTTTTCACATGCCATCTTGAGATCAGCATTCATATGCAACCATTTTACTGGTGCATCTAGCTTCCTCAAATTCTGACTTCTCCACAATCTCACCATCTCCTCATGATCTCCTGAAGTGGTCTCCACTTCAGGAGTCAGAGTTCAGTATACAGATCTCTTTCCCGCAGAAGCAACCTGAGGGTCAATGATATGAAGTTCCAGGGGCCTGTGACGTCAGAATTACCCTATCATTTATTTTGAAGTATCAACTTACAGCGAATCAGGATACACTGAGGCACTGAAACAAGGTCAATGCGGGAGAAATGATTTTCATGGAAGTGGGTCCACCCAGTCTCCCCCTCATCACCACAGCACGCTCTCCACACATCCAGTAGTCCAAGATCAATCATTAATCCGGCAAACTCGTGGGTTCCAAGATCAGAACTCCAGTTTACTGAAGACCCAATCCTGTCTTCCCTAAAGCAGACACAGTTCATGTATCTCCCCAGCACTACCAACCCTCAATGCCTTCCTCCTGGATCCTCAGGCAGACCTTCTGGAAGAATCCCTTCATTTCAGACCCAGAAAGGTCTCATATATGCTGATAACCAAATTGAATCATCTGAAAACATGACATTACTGTCACTTCTCTTCCAGGAACCAATGCCCTTTTATCCAACGCCTTAACTTTGTTCTCCCATTAGATCAAGATACCAGCCTTTGGCTTCTCCCCTCCCTCTTTCCCTCCCCTAAGGACGAGTCTGAGTCTGGTTGATTCAACTAGTGAGAGTAAAATGATTGTTTCAGAGGGAACTGGTAGAACCATTACTCTTTCACCCCAGGTTTGAACTTAGCCTTGGTGAGGAGGACTATATCAATCCTGTGTTGCAATTGAAGATTCACTTGCTGCCACTGGCTGATGACATCTAGACCCCACGCGTTAGAAAATTCAGCCCTGATCGCCATAGGTTAGAAATTGAAGAGGCTTTAGTGTTAAGATCCAGTGGGTCCCCATCCTCTTCCACTTCAGTTGGTTTAGCGGGACCACATTTTTTCCTCCCCTTTTCAGTACTAGAATGTGTGCAAGTGTTGGCTGCTCAGTAACTTCAGCCTCTGGAACCTTACCATTGCTGGGGTCATTACAGACCACTCCACTTCAGTTGGAGGCATTGGGTTAGAAGGCACTGGCCATTATTGCTAGCAAGCAGCATCTCCCTCACCTCCGCCTCTTCTCCTAAAAGCCTTTCGTGCTCTGTCTTACCTTTATCCCTAATTGTCATCCATGTCAGGCGAACAGCAAGTAAGAATTAGACTGGCCTGCCAGCCCAGAAGCCAGAGCATCTGAGCAGCAAACCAGAATGCCCGAGGCACTGTTGCTGATATGATGAATATGGAACTGAGAAAGGGTTTCACCAATATCTGCTGGTGAGCCAGAAAATCATATAGGCACAAAATAAAGTACCAGATGCACATGGCCATTAACCCTGAGGGGTATGAGAACATCGGTGGATAAGGCAGCTTAATTTAACATGTAAAAACTAATTTTTGGAAGAATTTTAATGGAAATTTAGGAAAGAAAAATTGACTAACAATTTTCTCAGTGTGATGAGACTGATTAAATAGTAGTCAATTTGGGGAAACCAAGCTGGGATCAGGTCCCACAAATTCAGCCTAATTAGCGAATTATTTGGGAATGGGCAGGTTTGTTCCTTGGGAACTGACATCGCAAAATTTGGTGGTAGGCCGAGTCACTGTCAGTTCGACCTTGAACGTCCAAACCAGGGCTCTGCTATTTTTTCAATGGTTGGTGTGACAGCTTTTAGCCCAATGAACGGCGGGAATTCCCCAAGGCCACCCCACATAGGGATGGGCTCATATGGTTGAAAACGGGTTTGGGATGCCCAACCCACCCATGCTTGATCGCTGGGCCATTTGTTCAGTTGGAGGCATTGCATCAGGCGCAACACCCAATTTCCCAGCAGGAAACTTCGAAACCTCATCAATGGTGTCCGGTGCTATTACCTGCCCATCAGGGGTGATGCCCAATGAATTTAGGAGGGGGGATTTTTTAGATTTTCCTGTTAACTAAATCGCAACTGTTGGGCATTCCAGCCAATAGCTCAGTCTTCATACCTTTTTGACCATTTAAAATCCAAGCATCAGGCTGATTGCCACTCAAATTGGTTACAATCAATTTCATTTTGGTGATCGCAGCACAGATTTCACTGATTCCTCAAAGCAATTCTGCTGAGGAGAGTGTGGGTATCAGGAGTGGTATCCAAAGTGAGAGAGCTGTTACCCAGCGCTCATCTACCATGTGAGCAATATTGCCCTAAGTAACGAGGGGTACAGCAATCCTCTTCAGTACCTTCTTACTTGGAAATGGAAAAATGGCCCGATCAACCACCAGGGGACGTTCCCCAGGACTTAAATTACCCTTTCCTTTTCCCAAGGGAAGGAGCCCACCACCGGGGAACTGCACAAGAGCCACATTCTTGTGCTCCTTGGGTAACTTGATTACCATAAGAGATGCGACTTTTTTGGGGAGGGCGGGGAGCTTTGGGGTAGGAGATGTGGAATGCATTGACCAGGTCCATACAATTCGTGAAATCGCGCTTTTGACCAAACTGTTTTCATAAGCTAAATACACTTTCCAGCCATGAGGTATTGTACAGAACGTCAAGATTTCCGGGATGCTAGGATAGTTTCTACCTCAACCTCCTCTTCATTATTGACGATGATTGGTTCCAGTTGTGTGGGTATTGCACCCTTGAAGGGTGACAGCTGGGAGACATGGAAAACGAAATGCTGCTTCAAATGCGCGGGAAGCTTTAACCAGAATGCCCCGTTACCTAATACCTCCTCCACCAGATGGGGACCCAAGCATTTACTGGCGAATTTGAGGGAAGGGGACTGGATTTTTAAATGATGGGTGATGAGCATAATGTAAGAACCCTTCGTAAGCTCATGACCTGGAAGGCGTTTTTGATCTGTGAACTGCTTGTAGTTGTCTATAGCTTTGGTGTGGTGTTCCCACACTAAGGCTTGAGTCAGTCTAATATGAGCAGCATGGTCTGCGGCAGCTTGAACCTCTGGCTGCAAGCACGGTCCAACCAAAAACAAAGAATTATAACCCAATGTTGCTTCGTAGGGGGAAACCCTGTGGATGCATGGGTTCCATTATTTTACGCGAATTGGGCAAGAGGGAGATCATCAGCCCAAGTATCCTGCGCGGCTGCAGCATAGCACTGCAGATACTGCTCAAGAACTTAATTGACCCACTTGGTCTGGCTGTCAGACTGATTGATATGCTGTGGAGCAACAGGGGATATGTTCAGGATTGATAGGAGGTCACTCCAAAACCGCGCGGTGAACTGAGAGGTACAGTCACTGATGATCTCATGGGTGAGACCAAACATCAAAAACACATGGTGTACAAAAAGGTGAACAGTTGCCTTGTACATGATTGTGGAAGAGCAAGGTGTAAAAAAGAAAATTTTGTATAGCGATCCACCACTATCATCTTCGCTCTGAACCCATTTGAACAGGGGAGCTCAACAATAAAGTCCACGGACAATAATGCCCATGGGCCCTCCACCTGTTGTAAGGGGTTCAGGAGGCCGTTTTTACCAGAACGATCCAACTTATCCCTGGCGCAAGTAACACAATTGGCGATCCAGGATAGGACTTCTTTTGTCAAGCCTGCCCAATTTTAGGTCCATTTGATCAAAAGATGCCTTTCTTAGAATCTGGGTGACCAACCGTGGGGGGTCATAATGTGCGCAGAATACCTCAGTTCAGAAGGAGGGGGGAACCCATACGCGGGATCTAAAATATATAAGAACCTCCTGTAGTGGGTATAGGGAGTGTTTAGGCTTCTGGTGGATAACTTCTCGACCAACTCCATGCCCTCAGGGCAGGCCATTTGACTGGCTAAGACCTGAGCAACTAACGGAGCGTTGGGATCTAGAGCGATGGAAGAAATAACAGGGGGAACAATTGACAAGATTTGGGTAGTAGGAATCACAGTAATGAGATCCACTTCCTCCAGATCTTCAGAACTGTGGGTGGAGCTGCGGCTGAGAAAATTGGGGAAGTACATTTAGTACACCTTTTACAATTTCATATTTGAATTTGAAACTGCACAGGTCCCAATAAGTTTGAGCTTGTTGGTGTGCCAATTTTTGGGGTTTACGAAAAGTACAATAAGGCCTGGTGATCCATGCAAACCGTTAATTCATGTCAGGCACCCTGTAACAGGTACCTCCAATGGGTTAGGGCACATGCAACAGCTGCCAACTCCTTGTCATAAATAACCCAAGACTGCTCCATAGAAGTAAACTTTTGGGAAAAGTAGGAAACTGGGTGTTCCAAACCATCATGCTCCTGGAGCAACTTTGCTCCAACAGCTACTGATGACGCATTGCATGCAATGATATATTGCTTGGTGGGATCAGCATGTTTTAAAATGGGAGAGGATATGAACACCTCTTTAATTGACTCAAAGGCCTGTTGGCATTCGTCCATCCAACGAAAAGTACATTTTCCCCTGTGAGTGGGTGGAGTGGGGCGGCGAGCTGAGATAGTGCAGGGGAGAACTTTTAAAAAAAATTGATGGTTCCCAAGAAGCTCCGTAGTTGTTTCTTAGTAGTCAGGGTTGGCCATTCTCAGATAGCATTTAACTTGTTAGAAGGGATTGCGACACCATTCTTAAGAACCAGTTTCTAAGGAAAGTAACCTCCTCCTTATAAAACTCACACTTGGAAGCTTTGAGAAACAACCCTACTTTATGCAAGGCGACCACCACCGCTTCCAAGTCAATTATGTGTTGTTCAGGAGTTGGGGAGTGAACCAGAATATCATCAATGTATGCAACAGCACAAGTGAACTAGAGGTCACCCAGTGCATTTTTAATTATCCATTGAAACGTAGTGGGAGCATTCTTCAGCCCAAAAGGAATTACATGAAATTGGAAAATGCCCCGCTTTGTCCAGATCGCTGTTAACCATTCCTGTCCTTCCATTACCCGGATTTGGTTGAAGGCGTTCACCAGATCCATCTTAGAGAACACACGTGATTCGGCGATTGCCCAACTGATTGTCTGCTCCAGAGGCAATGGGTAGGGATCAGTAACTGTTATTTTATTCAAATGGCCATAATCCACGCAGGGATGGAGAGAACCATCTGCTTTTTTGACGAATACAATGGGGGAGGCGATGGGTGAGGTCTCCTTGAACAGCCAACCTTTTTTTAACATATCATCCAACCAGGTATTGAGTGCAACTTCTTCCTCCGCTGTAGGTGGATACAATGGACAGTTGATGTTTACCAACTCCACAGTCGTTTAAAACCCACAATTGTACATGGTGTGTTTAGACAGGCAATCCGCCTTTTACTATATTGAAGACTCTCCAATAGCGCATTAAGTTTTTGGGGAAATTGGCTGGAACACCTGCAGAAGTGACTGGGGTAGTGATAGAGCTAGTTCCTTGCAGCTTTTTGAGGGTGTCAATAAAAGAGAATTTTCCCTCTGAAGGATCATTGGTAAATGATAACATATTAGATTCTAAATGAATTTTTACCTTTTGTCGACACCACCACCCCACACATAAGATCACCAGAAACACCAAGTATGGAATAGCCAAAAAGTGATCGCAGAAGCTGAACTGGTGGATTGAAAAAGGTACTAGTCGACAAATGACATATGAGGGCTGATAAGCAGATGAGGCCACCATCACTGTGGAGCCCGCATCCATTTCCAGCTTTAATTGTTGCACCAATTCAACATTCATAAAATTTTCTGCAGCTCCAGTGTCCACCAGGGCCTCAAAGGAGACGTGATGAGAACAAACGCTAATCTTCATGGGTACTAAGAAGTAAGCGTAGTTCTCCTTATTGGTTGTTGTTAATGAATCCAGAAATACCAAAGAGATGGTGGTGGGATCTGGGGAAACCAATGAGCAAATAGCCACGGCAACTATGGGGTATGGTTTTGGAGTTTTGAGTGTGGCTGGTCTAATGCGGTCAGAGATAATCTTCTTTACAACCTGGCTCAGTTGGAAAGAAGGAACCATTGCTGCGCCTACACACATTAGAAAGGCGGAAATGGCTAAGAATAATGGTTGGTCAATTATGTCAGTCAAACAGCAAGTAAGAATTAGACTGGCCTGCCAGCCCAGATGCCAGAGCATCCAAGCAGCAAACCAGAATGCCCGAGGCACTGTTGCTGATATGATGAATAGGGAACTGAGAAAGAGTTTCACAAAGTTCTGCTGGTGAGCCAGAATTTCATATAGGCACAAAATAAAGTACCAGATGCACATGGCCATTAATCCCAAGGGGTACGAGAAATTCAGCGGATAAGGCGGCTTAAATTTTAACATGTAAAAACTAATTTTTGGAAGAATTTTAATGGAAATTTAGGAAAGAAAAATTGACTAATAATCTTCTCAGTGTGATGTGACTGATTAAATAGTAGTCAATTTGAGGAAACCAAGCTGGGATCAGGTCCCACAAATTCAGCCTAACCAGCAAATTATGGGAATGGGCAGGTTTGTTCCTTGGGAACTGACATCACAAAATTTGGCAGTGGGCCGAGTTGCTGTCAGTTTGACCTCAAACATCTGAACCAGGGTCCTGTTACATTTCTGACAGTTGGCACAACAGCGTTTAGCCCAACGAGCGGCAGGAATCCCCCAAGGCCACCCCACATAGGGATGGGCCCATATGGTTGGAAACGGTTTCAGGACGCCCAATCCGCCTGTTTTCAGTCACTGGGCCGTTCGTTCAGTTGGAGGCATTGCATCAGGCGCAACACCCAATTTATCAGCAGGAAACTTCAAAACCTCATTGATGGTGTCCGGTGCTATTACCTGCCCATCAGGGGTGATGCCCAATGGATTTGGGAGGGGGGATTTTTAGATTGTCCTGTTAACTGAATTGCAACTGCTGGGCAACCCAGCCGATAGCTCAGTCTTCATACCTTTTTGACCATTTAAAATCCAAGCATCAGGCTGATTGCCACTCAAATTGGTTACAATCAATTTCATTTCAGCGATCTTAGCTCAGATTTTACTGATTCCTCGAAGAAATTATGCCAAGGAGAGTGTGGGTATCAGGAGTGGTATCCGAAGTGAGAGAGCTGTTTCCCAGCGCTCATCTACCATGTGAGCGAGATCGCCCTGAGTAACAAGGGTTACAGCCATCCTCTTGGGTACCTCCTTTCTTGTAAATGGAAAAATGGCCTGATCAACCGCCAGGGAACGTTCCTCAGGACTTACAATCCGCCTCTTATGCTATTGAGTGATGGGAGAACCCCATATATTTGGAAGGAAGCCATTTTCAAAATGTTCTTTGCGGATTTGGACAAAGCGCCACTTAGCTCGATTTTAAAGTCTAGCAGCTTCCCGCACCTTCTGGGTCCACTTTGACTCCATATTGGGCTTCTTGCACCTTTCAGCACCTCAGTCTCCGCCTCCAAATTGGCGTTTCTAGCCGCCGCCGCCTCTTTTGCCTTGCCTGACAACTCAGCTAGCTCTAATGTCTACTGGAAAGCCAACTTCTCTTTCTCTGAGGGAACCATTACTGGCACCCATTTTCTTGGCCATTAGGTTTGGCCACTGCCGCAGGAGGTTTAGCCTGAGGACCTTAGATTCTGACGTGCTCCTCATGCCACACAAGAAGCGCCAGTCCAGATGAATCATAGGGACATTACAGGTCCCTACACGACTGAACGCTGCAACTACCCATGTGACTTTGAAATTACAACTTTCAAAACCCAATCCTCAGAGTCTACAGCTTTTATTTTTCAAGCTGCCAATCTTCTGCTTCAAGGTCTTACAGCTTGTTTCATTATAGGGATCACTCTGCCAAAGCCTTTCGCTGAGACATCATGGCCCCTCTAGTGATAACAGGTGGCACATCCCACAGTACAAACCTTGAGATCTCAGTGCAAATGTTGTAACATATGCTTCCTCGAAATTGGTGCTAAAACCAGCAGCCAAAACCTGTTCCTTTTGAAGCTTAGACTGGAGAGTCACAAATTTTACCAGGGAGCCAAACAGGAAATATGGAGTGGGGAGAACCCACACACCTCAATCACGCGGCCCATGATCATCTCCTTAGACCACCCAGTCTTCATTTCCACAGCATGACCCTCTTAAGGCTCTCCACCTTGATCGCTGTCAGGATTCTCCCTTTATTAGGGAAATCCCTGACTAGGGGTTGCAACTTGCCTATGGGCGAATGCCAGATTGGGCTTTTTCATTAACTTGGGTTGAGCTCAATCTGAAGATTCGGGGATCAGCCCCAATAATATTTCTTTAAATAATTTGACACTGGTAACCGATGCTGAGGATGTTAAAACCTATCAGGTTGTGGTTAATCCCATCTCTGCTCTCACATCTGAATCAACTACCCTTTCAGGATCATCGGCGCATTATGCTGAGGGTGGTCCCACACCCCTTCTATTAATATTAATATATATTTTTATTTCATCATCAGCAATTAGTAATTACACTTTCCCTATACCAATTACTCCCTTTTTCAATCCCTCTTCACCTTCAAAGTCTTATAAATACCTCAGGGCTTTATTATAATAAACAACAAAAACTTTTTTCTCGTTGCAAACACTTTTGCAACATATATGACTCAAGAATAGGTAAGTTTGATGATTTCTTTAAGGAGATTAGTGTGCACCCAATGTTGGATAGCAGTTGGGTGAGCAAAGTAAAGGGCACAGGCGTGGGCCCCACACAGTACAAATTTTTTAAACGGCCCATTGACACCAGCAGCCCTAATAAAAAATAAAAAACTGGCGGTTAGTATTTCCCCAGAAATTTTGGCCTGGCAAGCGTGCTGCAACCAGTTCATCAACACGCCACACTCTTAACCACTATTGTCAGTGGAGCATGAGGTGTGAGTCTTCCTGAATACAACAATTGGCACTTTGGGAAAAGCTTTGTGGAGATGCACACACCCATTTCCTGAATGCAGTGTACATCACACCGCACTCCATGCCCCAAGGTTGGTTGGATCCTGGGTTCAAAAACAAACTGCAGTGGATGAAGCCGCACAAGTGCATGTTGAGGTGGACCTCCCAGACTGCTAATAGGTGGTTGAGACAAAGCACATTCGTTGGACCAAATCAAATCAAATCAAATCAAATCAAATTTTTATTACGTTCAACTTCCTCCCCGCCATGATTAAGCACACCATGCTGGAGCACCGCCTAATGACTGGGTTTAAAGCATATGTGGAAATCTAATCCTTTGAAATGCAGTGCTTTACACTCATTCCAGACCTGTGCATGGGCAAAGAAATCACTGTACTCACCCCATCCACAGTGGTTGCAGAAGATTTGACCCAAATCCCCCACACCCTTTATGTGTTAGTTGGCGGGCAGGAATCCCGCCCATTCCATGTCTTCATGGATAGCGTGCCCCCTATCTGTACCTTTTGTCACTCTTTTGGCCACAAGGCCCACACCTGCCCATCCAAGGGGGGCATCACACAAACCAAAAACATACCAGAAGTAATGAGCTTTGCAGAGGCCCATTATGAACTGGCCATAGAGACCAACGCCGCCTTCCCGTATGTAGGGGTGCTAAATTCAGGTCAAACCTTTGTCACTGCAGGAGCATATGAAAGTCAAGCAGGCCTGCTGAGCAGTGGCCATGGCCACATCCGTGATCCCACCTGCCCACCTCCAGGATACATTGAGTTATTCACAGCAGAAGCAGCTTGCAAATCCATCCACCAATCAGATTGGGCCAACCAGCCTGATGACCTGATGGTTGAGTCAGATATGCCTGAACAATGTTACTAAGCCTCAATTGAAACCAATTTGCACCACCCATTTCAATACCAATTTTTCATTGCCCTGCGATGATGCACCTCAGGAAGATAGCACTTTAAAATCTCAAAACAAGGCTGGAAAAAAACAAAAACCAAAACCACACCTACATCCAAAGTAACGTCATCCCTTAAGTCATCATATGAAGGTCTAGTGATGAGGTCAAGAACCCTCGCCTCTGAGAAGCCAGCAAGGGAGGCCAAGGGGGCCCTTCCTTTCGCCTCTAAGGTGCGATGGGGGGAGCCTTCACACTAGGGACATTGAACATCACTTGATTTAAGGCATCACCAACCTGTTCTAGGAAACTGAGTTTTTTTAAAAAATAATTTACCTGTGGATATCCTGGACATTCAGGAAACCCGCTGTCCATATGGTGCTGAAGACAAATGGGCAACCATGCTCCTCACTTCCCTTTCCTTTTGGTCACCTCACTGTTGGATACCTATATGAGCGACCCATAGTTTTACTTTATTTCTTGTAGTTCATACCTTAATGCCCATGTACTTGTGGTGTCCTTTTTGCAGGATGACAAAGTGCACGTCATCATTAATGTGTTTTCCCGACCTGTGCACGCACTTGTCAGGAATTCTTCTCAGCCATTACATTCCTCCCGCTTCCCCCTGACTCATTTGTGTGGGCAATATGAACTGCTGCGCCAACCTAGCCTCTGATCTCTGGTTTTTAGCGCCTTCCCCCAGGGGCACATAGAACTCCACGTTCTAAAAGCCACTTTGGGGATGTTTGATACCCTACCTAAACATGCACCGCTGCTCCCCAACATGTCTCATCACCATGTGCACAACAGTCAGCTGAGGTTGATGTCCCTGATTGACCTTATTATTGCCCCATTGAAATTTTAGTCTCAGGTTGCACAATTTATGATGACAAAACTCATTTTATCCAAGCATAGGTTGGTGTCAATTTCCTTCGCTTTATCACACCTAGCGGCACAGGCGCAAAAGTGGTGCAAACTCCGCCCAGGTGAAATCACGTCGCCCAGGTTTTTCTCATGGGTGGACACTGAAATCTTTGCACCAGAGTTTATCACATCGTTCTGTGCAGACCCACTTTTAACCTGGGCAAATTATAAAGTGAACACCATCCACCAGGCACGCCACATATCATCATGTCACTCTTGGACTGCCTCAGTGGTCATTTTGCGCACGCTTGCAGAATTAGACCACCTGGAAACTAATGTCCCTGCTGCATGCTACAGCCCAGCTTGGGGTTGCAAATGGGCAGAGGTGTCTGCTCGGCTCAATGCACTGGTAAGGTAACACAAGCATCATGTTTATGTGCAGTATAAAGCAAAAACATAACAGCAGGTGACACATGCTCCACTTATTTTTTCTGAAAATTCTTCACACTGTAACAGAGCTTGGCCTGCACACATGTGAGGTGGACAGACCACTCCGTCACAGATACTCTGACTAAAGTGGCAATCAAAGTTCGAAATTATTACTCCAAATTGTATTACTCTGAACCAGTCAAACTGGCTGAAGTTGCTGATTTTCTTGAAAGAGCACATATCCGCACCATTTTCCACTATCCAGAGTAGATGTATTTAATTCCTCAAACAAAATTTGGTCCGCTGTTCATGGTGCACCATACAGGAATTGCCCAGGTCCAGATGGGATTCCTTATGAGTTCTATAATAAAAATATTTAATTATTTCTCCTCTTTGCTGCTTTCCTCAATGATCCAGGTTTTTCTAGAAACGCGCCTTCTTTCTGGGGGCCAAGAGGCTTTCACAATAACGCTGTATAAGAAAGAGGATAAGCTGGACTTGGCCAACTGATGCCCCATTTCTCTTAATAACACTGATACTAAATTATTTACATAAATTATGGCCAGCCGCATAGGATAAGTAGCCTCTGATCTCATTTACCCTGAGAGATTTGGTTTCATTACCAAGCGGTCTATTTGGGACAACAAATATACTGTATCCAACGTCTTCCAATCCATGGCTACTGGGTCAATTGTTTTTTTAGACCACCAGAAGGCTTATGATAGAATCAACTGGAATTACCTCAAAGCCTGCCTCCACGAGTTCCACCTCCCCCATCAGTTCATTAATTAGGTGGTGTTGCTAATGAAATCTGCCACAATGGCAGTGCGTGGCCCTGACTTCCTTACTAATATAGTTCACCCTCAAAGGGGCCTACACTAATGAGACCTTTTGAGGCCACTCATGTATAAGTTCAGCTCTGACCCATTTTACGCAATGTGAATGATTGCCTTATTGGTGTCCATGTGCAAGGCCAAGCACCAGTTAAGATGCTGGAGTTTGCAGATGATTGTGTGGTGGGGTGTCTAACAACCAAGATGCACGCGTACTTGAAGATACTACCCAGGTATATCCCAAGGTAAGTAACGCGGCACTGAACGCCTACAAAACTGAAATAATTCTCCTTAGTCAGTTCAAAGCCCAATGGCCACCAGCGCCCCATTTTATACTTGCTTCAGCAACTAGCTCATGGGCACATTTGACCCACCCAACCCAATCTGCTCCGCTTGTGCTTTACTTTCGTGCCAATACCCACTGTTGATCTGGTATGCCGATTCTGGTGTGTGGCTGGAGGCGGGAAGGTACGCCTCATCATTGATGGAGCATCATATACTGGACAATGTCACAAAACGCATTGTTTGCATCAGAGCCCACCAACCTTCACTCACAGGCAGAGTTGTGCTGGCCAAATCTATGCTCCTATCTAAACTTTAGTTTGTGGCCCATGCTATCGCCTTTCCCCCATCTTTCTTCACCTCATTATATGCCCTCCATCAAGGGTGGCTGTGGATAGGCCGCCCACCGCCAGTGCGTCTAGATGTCTTGTTTGGCCCTCACCATAGCGGTGGTATGGGCCTGATAAACTTCAAGGCCCATGCTGCAAGATAC
>JAKSZP010011408.1:0-22205 GCA_022478985.1 Massospora cicadina | reverse complement strand
GGCAGTAGTTGGACTCGGATGGTAATGATTGGTTAATGTTTACCCTATCATCTTTGAGTAAAATCTTTGCACCTCGGTGGTGGTTAGACTCAGATGATAATGATTGGATAACTCAAACCCAATCATCAACAGGTAACATCCTCTTGCCTTGCAAAGATTCTGATCCATGCGATCTTATATTCTTCATAATTGACTGAGGAGTTAGAGTATTTCTATTATTAGTATTTACCGTTTTAAGCCAATTTTTATGATAAATTGTATTCCTCCGTTTGTTAGGATTCCACCGAGAATCCACTAGAGTTTTTTCGTTGTGGGAACTCATATTGTTGATATTCCCATTATTATTTAAAAATTGGGCAGGTGTGGGGCCAATCATAAGAGCAGATTTGGGAACACTAATACCTCCAACATTCTTTTCCTTAGATCAGAAAGAAGAATGTCCAACAACCAGTATTGATCAAAATCTCATCTGCAGCATATAAAGGGATACCTTCCTTAGCATCCACTGATTCAGGCAATTTATTTATGTTACGCCCAGAAGTGGAATAAGGAAAAGTTATAGCTGCAAAGGAGTATTCACCCAGGAAAGAGTATTAATGCTTGCGGGGTTCTTTACTAGATAAAACAAACAGGACTTCATAGTTGAGTAATGAGAGGTATTGTTGGGCCACCAGGAAGGAATCATTGGTGGCATTATCATCTGAAGGCAGGGCTTCAAAGTTTACAGCCTTGGACGAGATGTTCTCCATTAAAGTAAAGTAAAATAAAGTAAAGAATATGCTCTGCTGAGAAGTATTTTATTTAGAATAATCTAGCAATATTTATAGTGCTTCAAAATGTAAGGATAGGAATAGGGATTGTAAGGATAGAAATAAGTATTTTAAGGGTAGTGTCATGGGACATGTAGGTAAGTCCCTATTCTGGGATTGGTTGGAATAGATAAAAGTGTGGATAGAGATTAGATAAGAATTTGAAAATGTAAATATTCCCGAATTTAGCATAATTTAGGAAAAGCCCCAAATTTGGTATTCCTGTTGAAAACATAAAATCTAACTCCATTCTCAAATTATTGGGCCATCTGAAAATTATGCCCTTAACTTGATTATATTGATTAACTTGGACAAGGCTTTCACCTAATCCAGGGAGAATCCTGACAGGTATCCTTGCTTCATGTGTATTATTCCCTCATATTCAATTGTAAACTGAGTTCTGATGAGCATATCATATGCGTTGTTATCCAAAGCCACAGAAGGGGCTGATGAAATAAGCTTCCCAATTTTAATGGGAAGGGAAGATTATGCCCCAATTGAATGGGTATTATTTGAGCAGCAGTTTCAAATCCTTGCATGTAATCCAAGTCAAGAGCTAGCTTTATCTTTTGATAAGCTTAGTGGAGATCATGTTGACTGGGGATCCAGTGGCCAGAATTGCCAGTATTCAGACCTTTTGAATGACCACTTCAACCTTAGTAAGCATTCCTCCAAAGTTAAGTGACAAAGCTAAAACCTCCTTGAGTTGGAAGGTGTAGGTTAGTTTTTAGCAGTCTCAGGGTATATATTAAGATGGATTTCATGGGATGCACTCACTGAAGAGGTTGAATCAAGCTAGCTAAGAACTGATCGCTGTCACTGGCAGTGTCAATAACTTTTGGACACCCTAGAATTTGACTGAGGTATTTTTCTCAGATATGGTGGTCTCATCTACTCCTCCAGCGTCCAAATGATCAGGAACCTCTACTTTGGTGGGGGCTCCCAATACATAGTAACCAATGTTATCATAACCCCCCTCAGATTCTTCCCCAAGGGTATTCTCAATGACAGGCAAGGTCATGATGAAGGTAGGAAACGGTCACATGGGATTAAATTGCCTTGTGGTGCGCATTTACCAACTTAGCTGGAGGGGAAGGCACAGCGGCTTTAGTGAGCTTGTGTGGGCGTATGGTATAAGCTGCCTTACAGGGCTCTGAATCATAAGAAGGATTGATATCCTTTTGAAGTTGCATTGAGGAAGAAGGTTTTGCAGGGAAGTATGCACAGGTTGTCTCACTCCCAACTGTTCAATAGATGGAAACTCCTCAATGGTTAAAGCTGAAGGGTTCACCTTAGCTTCATCAATTGTGGCACCTAAATGGAATTCAGCCACATCTAACAAAGCTTCCTTGATGTTGCAGATGGTTTTAAAGTAGTGTTTCACAGAGATTATATGCCTAGCTAGAGAGGGCTGAGAAGCTAACCCAGTTAGCAGGGCGGTGATAGCATCGTCAAGAGTGAGCATGTTAGAGGTTGACATTCTTTTTGCAGAAAGGTAAAAGCATTCAGCAAAGACAATGGGTGATTCACCCTCATATATGCTATGGCGCATAAAGGCCTGTTTTTCCCTGTGTAGACTCCGCTTAGAGCTGAATTCAGCCAAAAGGTCCTCCTTTACCTCTGCCCAAGTGTGCAAAGGGTCCAGGGAAGAAACTATCATCTCTTGCGCTAGGCGGCTTAAACAAGAAAGGATGTATTGAACTTTTGCTTATCAGTTGCGCCATGCATGGCAGCTTCATAAAATACAAAAAAGTAGCAATACTTCCTTCTCCAGGGATGTATTTGTCTTTAAAAAGGTTCAAAAAGGCGCTGCTCAAGTTCTTTGAGATGGGATAAAGCGCTTGCTAAATGTTTTTCTAGAACAAATAGACATAATTCCATTGGAAGAGGAGAAGTGAGAGGGTTACTCACATTTGAAACCTCCATTATTGACGATTTTGAGGTGAAAGGCGTCCCCTGTAGTGAGCACCATTTTGTGGGAATTCAGCTGGTTATTGCTTGCTGGTGCATACGCCGCTGGATCCCACAAAAGTTTAAATAAAAACCAATAAACAAGAACTACTAAAACGTGGGGTTTATAGATTTTATTTAGCAGCGCAAGGAAAAGAAAGGAAAAATGATCCCTCTCAATATCTGACCAATCAATATATAAATTGTTTCAAGGGTCAAGGGAATTCAAGGATAGTTTTGGGATAACTTCAATGCATTATGAATTAGGAAATATGATATACTATCCTATCAGATTGTGAAAATTTGAGTTACTCTTTGGCAAAATGATAGTTGGGATGGGGTTTTGGGGAAGAATGTACCCATGTGGTAATTTTTATGTAATTCAACCAATTACTGCTAGATAAAAGACTTTCACCTCAGGGGACCTCCACCACACTTAAAAGGTGTGGCTCTCATGTAGGTGCTTGGAATGACCTGGTTTTAGTTGAGGGAGTACCTATAAATGGTCACCCCAAGATCCATTGTGTGGTCAGAATAATCTGACCTTTTGATTTTATATTTATTGCCTATTCAGGTTTCATAATGGTGTTATCCCAGTGAATGGGGTTCCACCGAGGATCAGCCAGGGTCTTTTGGCCAATATCCTTGAAATTATCGTTATCCTTATTTAAATTGCCTTTAGTTTCATTGCAACTTGAAAAATGGCTGATATTTCCCCAATTTGACTGATTTTGACCCAAGACTTTCTTTCTCTGCAGCTGAGAGGGCAAACGTCCAACAGCCATTACTTTCCCCACACACCCTGAATTCTATGCACCAGCTCATTGGTGGTTGGCATAGGGGAAAACTATGCAGTCTTCAATGGATATACTGTCACCCACCTCACATCTACCACATGGGTTAAATTGCCCAGGCTGATGAGAGGGACTTCCACTGGCTTTTTTCCCTTCTTGGTCCAAAATGGGATTACCTCCTGATTAAGCTGCTGGGCTTGCTTAAAGACTTAAAAATATAGAATTTTGTATTGCATATATTACTGTACTTAAAACCAGAGAACCTATCTTGAGATATCTACATGAATCATACTATATAAAAGAGAAATTCAATGTCAACCATGAGCTCTGTAAAGTTTGCAAAGAAACCAAAACACTGGTACACAAGATTAAGGATTGTCCATTGACCCAACTTATATGGTAAATTGCATAGCCTCTGATAGTCCCCAGTTAGAGCTCAGTGACTTATGCACAGCATATACTCTATCTTTACTAATTAATTTCTTGTTCCAAACACTTTATACATCTATGTAAGCACTGTTACATTGGATGATATTATCCATTTAGAGGCTCTTAATACCTTGAATAATTTAATTAAACAAGGTGGGTTGGCTTTTAAACAAATATTATGACAAGTACATAAAGCAAACTTTAATAAAACAAAGATTAATTAAAAGGCTTGATCATACCAATTAACATCTTGCTGTTGGAAAACAATCTTACATTGTTTATCAAAGATAGTATTTAATTAGCTTCTGCTCCCCTTTCTATAAGTTGTCTCCAAACTTCATTTATGCTCATTTGCATTCTCATATTTTCCAAACTTCTCCTGTAAATCTTCCCAAAACCACCAGATCACATGGAAACACCCGCCTCAAAATTTTCCATTGGCACTTAGATTTAAATTTGGACTCTTTTTACTTTACTATATCTCACATTTTGGTGTGGCATAATTTTTCCAAGGCTGGTCCACCTTGAATAATTAGATACCTAAGAACTGGATGGTTGGATCTAGGGGGTACATTAAAGTAATAAATTGTATTTTAAACCTAACTCTTAACGAAGGTATAATTAAAACTTTTTAACAGGAATTGCCTATTTTGTAACCAACAATCGTCTCAATGATCTATATATCTTTATCTAACTCATTATTGGCTTTGGGTATATTCTAAATCTTAGTAAGCTACTATAAACTTTGTCTTTATTAATAAACAGTAAATTGTTGGTCGTTTTAATAAATCACTTCATCTAATTTAAATTTCTGCTTTTTGTGCATATTCGAAATTGGGTCATATATTCTAAAGCATCCGACAAGGATGATAGTACCTAAGTTGATAATTTCGGTGTTGGCCGCACTGCGTGCCATTAAATCTCTTTTAATCGCATTCGGTTCATTTTTGTATTGCCTTGCCCATATAATCCATTTCGCATTTATAAATAAGGTAACTTTTCGGGTTTTACCACAAATTTATCCATTCCCCTATTCAATCTGAGCTGCTCTAAATTCCGAACATAAAGTATCTACGCCCTCATGTAATTCTTACATCATCTGATACTCGAGTTCAAGTTTAGGTTTACATAATATTTTAGGAACTCAATATGCTAAATATGGAATGAAAATGCATTAGACGCTCGATCTTATTCTGTTAGCCTTTCTTTTTTAGTATTAGTGGGGCCCCTATTCTGTTAACTTTTCATGCCAGCGTGTTTTAACTATTAGAAGGTAATTTATCAAACCTACTGCCAAAAAAGAATGTACTCCGATACCCAATTAGGCGTAAACCGTTAATAATTAAATATAGGGCAATTTACATTATAAGTACTCCTTATTCCTGCTTATCCACGTGATAATTACATTTTATGCTATGCGATCTTTGTTTATCTATTTGTTATATAACGGTTTCCCGATTCATGCCATTTTAAATCAATACCCTTCAAATGTGAACCGACCCTACCAGATTAAACTGGTCAAATCATAGTATTAAAATAGAACGCAATAGCGCAATATGGTATGTCACTTAATGAAACTTTCATATCTTTAGTTCCTCAAAACGTAAGTACATCTAGTTACTAAAAGCAATTATTAGTATATTACAAGTTCACTTTGTTTACAATAAGAATCAAAAATAGTTACTGCTTTTAACCTAATTGCTAACTCTTTGAGTAGAGTTCATCTTTGATAATCACATATCGTTATGTCCAAAATCAGCACAAAACACATCTACTTAAAAAATTTCACTGACATACTCACTGACTGACTGACATCTGAAACCTTCGAGTCTGATAGGGTCAATCTATTTGGGTGAGTGGGTGAGAATTGGCGAATCTTATCGAATCTGAAATTATCGAGCCTGATGGATTCAATCTGTTTGGGCGATTGGGTGAGAATTGACAAATATTGTTGAATAATTCACCAAATTGCTTATCTGAAGCTATTCGAGTCTGATAAGTTTAATCTATTTGAGTGAGTGGATGAGAATTGGCGAATATTATCTAATAACTAGCAGAATACCCGTGCTTTGCTACGGAGTTTCACGTTGTACATAATGAAAATGTTAGTTTAATTAATAAAGTTCAATTAAAGTAGGTTTCTTATAAATAAATAGCTGTTGCCCACAACTTTGTTTGCATGGTTTTCAAATTAATGTGATATTATTAGTATGAGTACCTAACATGCATTGCAATGCCACTCAAAGATAGAAAGTGTTTGTGTTTTAATTCTGTTTATTGAAGCGCTTTTGGATACACAATATTTTTGTTTTTCCATCTGGTGCATACATGAATAAATCAGAAGGTTTTTCTGACGCATGAGCAGGCCACATACAGCTGTCCACGTGAGAAGCATGGATTTTCAAATTTAGTCCACACACTTGCAGCAATTGTCCCTGTGCTTTATTGATAGTCATTGCAAATGTGAGTCGCACTGGAAACTGCAAACATCTTAATTCAAATGGCATATCTGTTGGAATCATTGGGATGTATGGCAATAGTACATCTCCTTTAAATTTTCCATTTAAGATTGTAGCTTCAATGATATTGTTCATCTTTTCACTGAAAGCCTGGTAACGTTGCAAAGTTGTGGTGGATTGATGTTTCAGAGAAGAATGATAGGCACACTAATTTTCAATGTTAAAACATGCGGCGGCATACATGGCAAATCAAGTGAATTCAAGAATTCAGTTGGATAATTGACAACTTTTAATCTTGATTCATTACAGTATCAATGGACTTATATGTTGTCACTTCACCTGGTATTTCAATTTGTGTGCTGAAATTGATGGCATTTACATCATTGTTTTTGGCTGCTAGTATAGCATGTGAACTTAGCCACTGATGATTTTTGTAATTCTGTGCAATATTTGGGAAAACTTTATGAATCAATTCATCTGTGGTTGCTGTGATTTTACAGAAGTTTATTGGCAATGTGATACATTGTGTGGATTCATTGATTGCCATTTTCCCATTCTCAATATCCAACAATTGTTTTGCAAAATGTTCAGTGGATGCATCATGTTGTAGATGTACATGCATATTGGTCTTCAAAGTTAATTTCTGTACATGTCACCATAAAACTGATGACCACTAACCACTTAACAAAACCATTTAAAATATCAAATCAACTAAGTATCTAACTGCTCAGCCATAACTATCTACTGACTACCATTAAAGATATATAGGATTTTTACTTGATACATATGAAACTTTTTTTAAACATGAAAATTAAAATTTTTGATGGATTATTGTATTGTCATTGAAGATACATAAGTGTGCCAAATTTAAGAATTTTTTTATTGATAATAAGTGTCTGAAATACAACTTTTAAGATTTAATTACAGACAGACATAATTGACAGTGAGTTTAAGAAAAGTGTATAAAAATGATTATGCCAGGATTTGAACAACTGACCTTTTATAGAGTTGAAGTTTAGAGCCAAAAGCTGAGCCAATTATGCTAGATTTATTTTTATTAAAAAACTTCATACTTTATTAAAATAAATTTAAGGGAAAGTAAGAGAGTAGGGCGGAATACAGGCAATTTGGCCAAGGGTAAAAAGGACTGGGGTTCAGGCTGCTAGAGTTCTAGCACCTCCAACTATTGCTGATTGGCAATTGCCATAACTAGCCATGGTTCTAGCATCAGCGGGCTTACAGGCCATTTGATTCTCAGTCAATTAGTTGCCTCATTGCGTGCAATGAGCAATCTGGTGGGGAAAGCCAAATGCGTGGCTTTATAACACCCAGGGATTATGCGTGAAAATTTTGAGATCTGATGGAGCTGATTGGGAATAATCTGAATGGTCTTCAATACCAAACCTCTGAGGTGGGGGTGCTTGTTGCTCAAAACCTTGGTGATGAGTGCACAGTAAATTACCCATACACAATAATGGTAAATAAAGGCTCATAGTTGGATTGGAGCTGTTTTCAGGGTTTTGTGAAGAAAAGATCCTGCAATAGATGTATTCCCAATGGCGATTGTTTGCCTGATAGGATGTAGTACATTGTGGACCAGTATTTTTGAACATGGCGCATTTATAGTAATGATGGGCTATGTCTGCTTCTGGTTCAGCGCATATGGGTATTCTTTGTGCTGGTAGTCTGGCCCGCTGTGCTTGCCCAATTTGAATGCCTGATTTAGGATCCACCAGGTTACCAAACGCTGTTTGGCCATTACCAAGCAGGAGTTCAGGCCCAAAATTAACTCCTTCATCAGGTAGTTAGTGTTGTGGCCTTCAGTAGTCCAGTTATTTAGGATTTATGGATGGGTGGGTGGATTATGCCCCAGTTTCAGGAGTGGATCCCCATATTCTATCAATGTCAATTTGTACCTTATTCTGATTTACTTGGTTGTGTATTTGTCAGCAATTCAGTTACGCTCCTCCCAGCTTGTTGCAGAAATTATTACATAGTTATGTGCTTCAATGTCCCTTTGAATTTGGTCAGCTTCTCGGTATGATTGCTCAAATGACCATCCACCCTGGCGCATGGCCCAATTGCATAGTCACCAGTAGTGTGGAGTACCTTTTTGGGAGGTTATCCGTGGGTAGTTCACCATCCATTCACATATCTATTGGGGAGAGAATGGCTCTTGGAGGCCTTGGGCTCTTGCCCAGTTCACGCCCCATGCTAGGGTTGGGCAGTGCATGTGCATCTGTGTTAGCTTCAGGAATGACTTCCCCCATATATGCCAGGCATGAGATTCAAAGTTCAGGAGGCCCATGCCTCCTTCATTCTTTGGTTTCAACAGGGCTTCCAGTGGTATCAGCGCCACCTTCACCTTGAACCACAGGAAGTTTCAGAGCATTGACCTGATTTTCTTCTCTAAGTTTGTGCTCATTGGCAGCACATGAGCAACATACCACAACTTCAAGAAGATGAAGATGTTTATTGCCTGCACTTTCTCCTCATGGCATAGTCTGGCACTTTTCCAGCATGCCATTCAGATCAATAATCTTGACAATACTTCCTGTTTGGTCTCCAGTACCGCTGGTCCCTTGTTGTTGAAGAGTATCCTGAGGTAGCAAACTGTCTGGGAGTTCATAATTGGCGTTGTGTCAGTTGGTGGGCTGAAGCTTGGGTTGCTGACCCTCATCACTGATGTTTTTGCCAAGTTGATTTTTACATTCGATGCTAACTGTGTATCATCAGAAAATGCTAGCATCTTCAGTGGCATTTGGTTAGGGTGGACTAAACCCTGGAGCTTTGCATCTGCTGCCACCAGTAGAATGTTGGCTGCAAAGTTGAAGAGTATCAGTGATATAGGGTCGCCTTGGTGGAGACCTCGCCCAACAGGGATTTTGTTGGTTATGCCATCTGCAACAATCACCTTTGTTACCAGGCCCGAGTACAGCATCATTATCCATGCTCAAAACATGTTGGGGATACTGACTGCCTTTAGTGCCTCATGAAGGAATGACCACACTACTCAGTCATATGCCTTTTCCATGTTGAGGAACATAAGGTACCCCTGTTTGATGCCCCTCATATCCTGGTGTACGCTCTGGACTGAACCAATGCTGTCCCATATACTACAGCCTTTGATGAAGCTGTGCTGGGCACTATGGAGCATGCGCAGTGCTGTTGCCATCAGTCAATTAGATAGTATGCATGTGAGCAGTTTATAATTGGCATTTGATAGTGCAATTGGGCGCCAGTTCCAAAGTTGGCATCTGAGGCTCTTTTTGTACATAAGTACAATTTGGGTCTCTTGGCCTCCCAGAATTTGCTGGCCATTTTGCAAACAGTAGTTAAAGAGGGCTTTGAGCTCCAGCGCAATGCGTTCTCAGAATATGCTGTATATTTCTGCACACATATTGTCAGAGCCTGGTGCTTTCATTCTTGGAGACTCCTTTAGCTTTCTCTTAACTTCATCAAAAAAGATTTTGGCAGATAGCTTGGCGACGTCTTCCAGCGTACAGCCACCCAGTGCCAGCTTGGCCAGGTCAATAAGGGTTTTTGTTGCCAATTTGCTCATTTCTCATTGTCAGAAGAGATTACCATAAAAAGCTCAACCTCATGCTTGATCATTTCAGAATCTGATGATACTTCCCTTGAGGTGTTTCAGGCCCTCTTTGGTCATTGTCCCCACTAGGCTCTGATACTGGTAAGTCACATTGGTCCATCTCTCTGAGTCTTGCTTCATCATTATGGCCCAATACTTTTTGTGTATTGTTTGGTACTCATTCCACCAGTATTCCCTGTCCCATCAGGTGAGCCTCAGCCTTTCTAATTTAGACTTCAGTTGTTTCACGGTGGTAGTTCACTTGTAGGAGGTCACTTTTTTAAACTTTATACTATCATGTTTCATTTTTGCTTTGATCCAGGTCCATTGTTTTATCGGGTCCAACTCCAGGCAATTGTCCAGATATGCTACCAGGTAATCCAGTCCAGCATCAACTTTTTGGCACCAATCCCCATCCCTCAGTGTGGCTGGTGCCAGTTGCCACTTGCAGTTCCTCAGAGGTTCATCAAGGTTGATCTTCACCCAGATGACCATGTGGTCACTTTCAGCATTTATGCTAACCTCGCTGTTGGACATCATCATCTTGAGATCCGATGACACTAGGATGTAGTCTAACTGTGATCCTGACAGTGGGGATCTGGCGGCGTTGTATGACCACCTCATTAGGTTGGCTGGGTCATCACCCTCTTTGTCAATCGTTAGGCACATCCCCAATTTAACTATGTAATTGAGCATCTTGTCAGCCTTACTGTTAGGACGTTCTCTCATTGGGAACGTATCCCAGCTCACATTCATCCAACAGTTCAGGTCACCTGCTATTATGGTCATCACTTTGGATGGCACTTCCGCTAACAATTCCCAAAAAATACGGTTTTTGTGGTGCTTTGGTGGGGCATAGACTGCTACCACTTGTATACTTCTGCAAGTTTCTCTGTTTGTAGCCATCGCTATCAAGATCCTACCAGCGTGGGTTTCTTCCACAAATTCCAGGTCTATTTTCTTGTCCATTGTGACTATCGCCACATGGTCCATCCATAGGGCTTGGTAGCCTATCTGGCAGGACCACAGGTAATTTTTTAACGTCATGGTTTGAGCTTGGCACCATTTCCTTTTGGTTACCAGCTTGTGTTTCAGAAATAAAAATTAGATCAATATTATTATTAGTTTTTAAATGGTGCATTTTCCTCCTCCTCATTTGTATGCTTGCCATCCCCCAAGCATTTGTAATCACTATCCTCATTTCCAGCTGCCCAACCCATGGGTAAGAGGTTTAGCACTGTCTGGGTTGTGGATCGAGTCCTGTACTGAGGTCTGGTAACAGAACTAGCATACTTGTTTGGCATCCTCCTGTTCAATGTATACTACCCTATTGAGGCTGGGCAGGCGGATGAATCTGGGTAGAGCAATTTTGTTCAGTTTCATCCAGGGTGCCAGTTTGTACAGTGCTTCCACTGTCCAAGGGTGGAGGCACTTTGCAATGTAATCACCACAAGTTTGCCAAAATTCTTGTACTTCCCCATAGTACAGTAATCTGGTCCAGATCACTTTGTGCACCCACTCCCATTTGTGATTGGTGGGGAGATTCTGGAAGGTTACCCATCTTGAAGTTTGTTTGGCGTATCTGGTTGGTTCCATTCTCAGATAAATCCCCTTGTATTTGATGCTGATTTTGAGGAGTTTCTTGCAGTCCAATTTGCCTGGGATTGCTATATCTATATAGCCCCATTTGGGTACCCAGTGGTGATCAAAGTCCCCTCTGGCTATGACTTCGTTGAGTTCCTGATAAATCAACATTATCAGGTCAGACCATTCCTCCTCCTCCACTAGCTGCAGGTGGATTTGGATAGCGTCCTTTAGGTATGATTTTGGTGCCTGGCGGTCTGTAAAGCCCCTGCTGATCAACTGATGGATGTAATTGATGTGGCTCCCTGCTCCATTCCAGGTGTTGTCTTTGGTATGCGCCGCTGCAGAGCTGTAGGATTTGGTTTTTGCGCTTGGTTTGGGTACTTTGGCGGGGGTCTTTTCCTTCAAAATCTAACTTACTGATTCACTGAGACTGAATCCCCAGTTGAGAAACACTTTGATCTGGCGGATGCTGATACCTCAGCGGCTGATACTTCTAGCCATTTGTGCTCCAATCTCTAGGCTCTGCCACTCTAGGGCATCCAATGGCAAGAACCCCAGTTGGTACCACTTGAGGGCGGATTCCAGGCCGCACGTTGGGTGAAAGTATTTTTAAGGACCTCCAGCATAATCAAGCTATGCTGTCACCAGTCCCTTACTGTGACACTATTCCAGCCCGCATCTGTAAATACTCATGCCATGGCTGCTGGAACACTCACTTCACTCCATTGGAACGCTTTGGAGGGGGTGAAGCCTTCGGCGGCATATGGGGCCACTAGCATCAGTTCCAGTAAGGATTGCTTCTAATCCTGGATAGTTTTGATGTGGATCCCCACTTTGAGCTATTCTTGGCCCAAGTCTGGGGTCATGACCCCTTTCATCGCTGTTACCTCCTGTGGTGAAATCTCATGTTACATCCACAGTTGGGCTTATTTAGGGGTAAACCCCACTGCATCCCAGTCTACAGCTTTGGCAATTGTTGTGACATTGCACCGATTTTCCACTTTTCAATTGGGAATGGTCAGCCTCTAAGAGTTTCATGAATCAGTTTAGTCACCCCCAGCTCTTCCCATTTGTGCACTAGGTCTATACTGGCCCCGCTTGAAACCAATATTTCATCTCCATTGGTGTGAATCCGTTGGCAGACCATTTGATGGCCTCTTCTGGTAACCAATTCTGGAAGGGTCCCCAGTCCACCGCTTTTTCCTTTGTCCAGCCTGCTTTCATCAGGTCTGATGCAGTGGCTGGTGGAATTTGGGTGTATGACCAGTGTAAGTCCTCAGTGGCCTTGAACCTGGCCGTGATCTATGGTAGTGCCTTCTCTGGAGAGAAAGTGATGTTATACCATTCCAGTGCCATGTCCACTGAAATGGAGTGTTGGGTCCATTTGAGGGCTGTAGAGGCATTTGGGAATTGTTTTGCATACTTGGCTAAATCTGTTAGGTTGAGGCCCAAGCTCCTGATGGCTTGGGCATATCGTGCTGTAATTCCTGCCTTGTTGTACTCCATCACATTTAATAGGTCAATGCTGGCCTCTATCCAGGCCTTTGCATCTGCCAGTTTTAAGTCTTTGTAGATTGCAGCCTCAATCACCTTGTTCTCCATGGGGATTTTCATCCATTCCAGGGCATCTTCAGTCCTAACTTATGATGCCTTGAATAGTACCACCATGTCAATTGAGATTTGGGTGTCAAGCCAGCATTTGGCCACTCCAGCAGAAAACTTATGGTCTTGCCATATAGCCACAATGGCTGGTTTGATACCTTTGGAGACCCACTGAGTCACTGTAGAGTATGGGAACTGGATGGCCTCCCATTGTTTGACCTCGTGGGTGGACACACCTCAGCATGCCAACATGTCTGACTAGATTGGTGTATATTTTACCAGGGCCCTGGCCACTGACTTGACCGCTGTCTGAGTTTCAGCCCCTTCTGGTAATACTTTTAGTTTTTTTGTTAAACTTTCTTGGGTGTCTGATCCCTCAGATTTGGTCCCCAATATAGTTTCACCCCCATTAGGGTTAGTCCCTGATGGATCATATTAGTTTGGCAATTGGCTATTCAGGATCAGCTGTTGATTAATAGTTGAGCTAGAGCCCCCTGTCAACATGACTTTGTCAGGGATTGCACCTGATGGTGTAATGGAGATCATGCCCAATAATTTTCTCATGTCACCAAATTGATTTTGGTCAGGGAATGTTTGCCCCCCCCAACTGGGCCTTTTCAGAATTGGAGCCTGACTTCTTCTTCACTCAAATACTCTGAGAAGATTCATAAAGTTTCTCCATGTCAGTAGAAAACTTTTTATAGCTTTGCTCTATTGGTTTGAGCTGCTGATTTATATCAATCAAATCTGAGTTGGTTTTGGATTCTACCAATACTTTATCCAGGTTTTTTGTTTTTTCCACAAAATTTTCTCACCCTGTGAGGCCCCAATCCCCTCTACTGGTTGAGGTTCAATGGGGAATATTCCTGACACCACTTTTCTCAGTATTGGGCCTTGCTCCCAGAAGTTTCTCTTGTCATCTGGCTGTCAGTGGTCACCAATCCTAGGGAGTCAACCCTGTTATCTGCGCTAGTTGCAAGGGCCCTATGACCTATTGATACATTTGCATATTTAATTGTTGTTCATGTCACCAGATTATGACTTGACATACATGTGTTGTATTGCCCTTCCCCATTTCTAGATGTGTGGGGGCTTGGGCCAGTGGGAAGTTCATTAGATGGTATGTCCATTGTAGCATCCTTCATATTATTGTTAATTAATATTGGCGCAGGCAAGTTGTCTATTTCTATGTGCTGCATATAGATGAGAGGATTGACTTCCCTACGCTTGGGTGGTTGGCCGTTGTTCACTGCTCTATAATTGCAGTGCACACTGGCAGTTGGTTGCTCTCTCAATTCTTGTTCAGTTTACTTTTGATTTAAAAAGTGATGTATACGAGAGAGAAAAAGAGTTGAGCCAATTATGCTAGAGGAGGTATTTTTAAAATTAATTGGACTTTTGATTCAAAGTTTTGATTTAGATAAACTTGTTAAATACCCGAATGACCACTAACCACTTAATAAAACCATTTAAAATATCAAATCAGCTGAATATCAAACTGCTCAGCTGTAACAATATAGCGAATACCATCAAAGTATATATAGGATTTTCACTTGTTACATATAAAACTTTTTATTTTATGATTAAAATAAATTTTTTTAAAATTCATAAACCTTCTCAGACATGCACACAACAACTCACCAAAGTTTCATCACAATTGGATGAATGGTATAGGAATGCATTCGGGATATACATACATACACACAGACATACATTCATTTTTATATATATAGATTTACCAAATTGCTCACCTGAAGCTAATCGAGTCTGATAAGTTTGATCTATTTGGGTGAGTGGGTGAGAATTGGCAAATAATATCAAATCTGAAACTATCGAGCATGATAGTTTCAATCTATTTGGGTGAGTGGGTGAAAATTGGCGAATATTATCTAATAATTCACCAAATTGCTCACCTAAAATTCAACAAAAAACAGTATTAGTTTAAGTAGATTAAGTAGTTAGGATAATCAGCTCACCAGCCATGAGGGCAACAGCGAAGTTAGTCCGAGTGGCTCGAAAATAGTGCTGGCACAGCCTATAGGCTACAATGTGAGCTTATCATCTGATAAACTAAATACCGTAGCGAAGCACGGGTATTTGGATGTTAGGTTTATAAATTTTATAAACCTGCCTAATTTGGTTCACCTAATTAATAAAATACTTTTGGAAGTTAAGTAGAAGTTGATTTAGTAGTTTGGAAGATATGTCATGTAACCATCTAGTACTAAAAAAAGATGTCATGTACATAATGATTTTAAATATAGAGAGATGTTTCGGCTAGCAGTTTGGAGTTATTTGATTGATTCGATAGGTTTATTTTGTTAGACCGAGTGGTTGATGGCATTTGGTCGAATCGATAGGGCACAGTTTAGTTTTGTGGGGTAATTAGATATTGGTTGATTTGATAAGTTCAGTTAGGTTTAGCTGATTGGTTGATGGTTTTTGGTAGATTCGATTGAACAATTAGATTTGGCTAAGTGGTTACTGTTTATTTATAGTATAAAATCTAAATTAATAAATTGAAAATCTTTAATTTTCAGACACCGTAGCGAAGCACGGGTAATGAATACTAGTCTAATAAAATCAAGAAGTATGTGTGTATGTATGCATGTATGATCCCATCGGTCTGATTAGTTAACCTATTTGGCCGAGTGGGTGAGAATCGTCGAATAAATTGAATAATTACCAAATTTCTTACCCGAAACTAATTAAAACCAATAAATGATTAATAATTAATTAAAGTTTAAGCTAAAGTTGCAGGTTCGATTCCCGTTAAAACTTTTTAATCAATTAATTTAATTAATTTAATTCATTTTATTTATTTGATTCATTTCATTAAATTTATATATTTGTCTCATTTGTTTCTTTTTGAATTAATTATTTATTTAATAAACTGTTATAGTTGAATTTTATTTATAATAATTACACTAAATATATAAATGTTTAATAAACTAAGTACTAAGGGAAGATACCCCAGTGGTAGAGTATAGACCCTCTACCACTGCCTCCCGAGTTTGATCCCGGTAATGGACTTTAGGTAGGGGACGATTTTGACTGTGTTGGTTTTGCGTGCCAATGCCCCGAACCGAGATAGCAAATAGCAAAGGCGGTCCATGGAGTTCCTGGCCTATCATACGCTGCGCATGGAGGTTTTCCGGGTTTTATCCTCCTTTCCCATTTTCTTCACTTCCCTAATCGGTGCGGTATCGTCCCCAGGTCGGCCCACCTCGAATAAAATTTAAATTTAATAAACTAAGTACTCTTATTAAACTAAGTTGAATTAAAATAAGTACCCTATTGATATTAGCTACAAACTAAATTAGCTCATAGGTATGGATCTTATCTTCTTATATATAATGATTTGTCGAACAAAAGGGATTTTTTAAACTCTAGTCCTTGTTTTACTAAACGTTTTCCAGCTTACATCTTTAAACAATATAATATTTCTTAAAAGCATGCCTAAACAAAAACTACTAACCATTTACCCAAAACCAATTAGATCTATTGTATTTACCATAAAACTACCCATCTCTTGTGAACCCTATTTTAACTATCAGATCAGCCAATCACTCACTACTTATTAAAATAATTAAAATATTAATTAGCCAATTGTCCACCAACCACATGACAAACCTATTTAACCTAATTAATTAACCAGATATTAGATTGCTAAGCTGTAGCAAAAAAACTGTTTACTATTAGAGACATATAAATTTTTACTTCTTAAATATAAAACACTTTCTTTTACTAGAAAAATTAGAAAAATCAGGGTAGAATATTGTATTGTTATCCAACTTTAGTAACTATGAAAGTTTTTATTAATAGATTATGCCAGAAATTGTATTAAATGAAGGATGTAAGGTTCTAGGACAAACAAAATTATGTGTTAAACAAAAGCAAGTAAAAATAAATGCTTCTTTATTTGATTATTTGTTTGTAACATATGCGTTTCAATACTATTTATCCAATTGTGATGAAACTTTGGTGAGTTGTTGTGTGCACAACCACAAAGGTTTCTGTATTAGTATAAAATTTTCATAGTATTATATCAGAAGTTTCATATGTAAGAAGTGAAATATATATTTTTTTCTAATGGAAATAAGTATACTGTTATGTTTGAGAAGTTAAATATTTAGTTGATTAAATAGTTTAAATGGCTCTACCAAGCAGTTGGTAGTTTTAGGTTAATTAATAAGCTTGATGGTTTTTGTAAGTGTTTATTATTGGTTAGTTCTGTAAACTCATTGGTTTTGGTTAGTTTTTTTTAGTTTTTTGGTTGTTCCATTAAGTTTAGTTTAGGTTTATCAAGCAGTTAGTGATTAATTTGCTTTAGTACATTTGATGGATTTAGCTAAGTGGTTTAATGGTTTATCTAAAAATATAAAATCTAAAATACTTAATTTGAATTGTTTGGAGGAGTTGTAGCATAGCAGTGTGGTTCCTGCTCCATTCTGGGTTAGGTTTTGATTGAAACAGGTTCAAAACCAGCACAGGCTAAAAGAAACCTCAGCGTGTTATATTTGTCCCAAGGTTGGCCCTCCTCATTTATTTTTTAATTCAACTTGTTTGTTTATTTATTTAAGCAATGCAGATAATAACATAATCTATCTATAGTATCTATATATCTACTTAATAAAACACATTCACTGACTGACTGACTACTGACTGACTGACATCTGATACTTCAAGTCTAATAGGTTCAATCTATTTGGCAAGTGGGTGAGAATTTGGGAATACTATCTAATAATTCACCAGGTTGTACACCTGAAACTAAAAAAATCAGTCAGAGTTTTAAGAGGATTATTAAGTAAAAATTTGAATAACCAACTCACTAGCCACAAGGGCAACAGTGAAGCTATCAGTCTGAGTGGCTCAAGCATAGTACTGACACAGCCTTTAAGCTATGTCAGTGAAGCTCATAAACCTGTTCAACTCTGGGTAACTCCACTTTCTTAATATTCTTAGTATAAAAGCTAAAAATAAATGAGTGAATTTGTTCAGTTTTAAGAGAGCTGATGAAATTTGATTGTTGAGCTTCACATACCATAACAGGGATAGGTTATGGGTATAATAAATTATCAACCCAAGCAGCGCTGGGTATATCAGCTAGTATATATATAAATAGAAATTATGTGTGTATGTATATATGAGCCTACTAATCTGATTAGCTGTGGCTATGCTTAGGCAATGCATTAAATTATTAAAGTGATTCTGATTGGTTAAACAGTGACCATGCTCAGACAGTGCATTAAATAATAATTATTATATTATTTAAGAAAATCATATAAAATTTCAAAAATACTCAATTTTATTCAATCTATATAATCTGTAAAAGCCTATGCCTAATAATATGCATTATATATTTATAGATAGATAACTTAAAACTGATATTGCAAGTGATAGTTTATAACTTAAATAAAAATGATGAGCCAACATAGTTATCAAAGTTATTTAGAATTATCATGTATCTATATTTACTTTAGGGTTTCTGTGGACTATAAGATGTTAAGTTCTGCATTTTTGAGTAGTTTACAATCAAGTTTAATTTAAGCGCTTACATCTTAAAATATACTAGCTTAAATATTAATTGTTCATTCAATTTTAATAGATTACTCTATTTGTTTTTTTATGATTATAATATATCTTTTTAAGTAATTTTCCCTAATAATAAGATATCTATGCAAGTTAGGTTTTGATTGGTTCAGTAGTTCAAAATACAAATCACATATATATACATGAAGATTATAAATATAGATATGTTTTGGTTAACAGTATAATGGTATTTGATTGATCCAATAGTTTTATTTAGATTTTCTTAATAGTTAATGCTTTCTAGTTAGAACAATAGATCTAAGGGTTTTGGGTAAGTGGTTGGTGGTTGGTGGTTGGTGATTTTTTTATTGATTTATTATTTGAATTTAATTTAGCTGAGAGTTAGTTTAATTTAATTAATTTGATAAAGCTTAATTTTATTTGGCCAAGAAGTTAGTGAAATTTAGTTGTTTCTTACGCTTAATTGGTTTTGGCTGTATATTGGTGGTTTTTTAGTTGGGTTGAAGGTTCTTTATCTTTGCAAAGTGGTTTGATAGGTATTTGTATTAAATAGGATTAATTGGTTTTGGCTAAATTGTTGGTAAATTTTGATTTATTTGGTAGGCTCAACTGAATTGAATAAGTGGCTAGTTATTGGTCAGTTTGATATGTTTAATAACAATGGGTAAGCAGTTTTGTGTTATCTATAATATAAAACTAAATTAATCAGTTCAAATTGTCCTAAAATAGATAAACATGAGCAATGATGGGTAGCTTCACTAGTATTTTATTTTGATGGTGGAGTAGTGACATCAAACCCAGAAAATTAAGCCTATATAAAATTGCCTATTTGATTGGCTGACTAACTCATTGTGATTTTTTCATAACCACATAAAATATTTTAATCTTACATAGATTTTCTTATTAATCATAGAGTCTCATTTTAACCATTCTAAATAAAATATCATTTTATATAAGTTTTCAGTTTATACTTTTGCTTCAATATACTATCTTATATATTTTATTAATGGGTTAATCTTTAGACTTATAAATACATGAAGAAAAATAACATGTAAATAGACTTTTATTTTAGTTAGATTACATTGAACTATAGTTAAATTAAAAACTATATATGCAATAATCTTTTTTATTTTATCATAACATAGAACTTGCTTATGGTTGTTTTCCTATTGCATAATATATTTGTGCTACAGGGATAAAATAGTAGACTGATATTGTAAGATACCCATAAACAAATTGGACCTATTGAATCAACCTAAAACCACAAACTGCTAGAAAAACTCATTTAAAATATTGAATCACCCAATCATTTACTATTTACTAAAATGATTTAGATATTAATTAGCCAAATGTCCACCAGCTGCTTGGAAACACCATTGAACCTATTGAATCAGATGAATATCAAACTGAACAGCTGTAACAATATATCGATTGCCATTTAAACATATCAAATTTTTTACTTCTGAACTATGAAACTTTTTATTTTGCTATAAATAATTTATATTCTATAGTGGAATATTATATTGTCAACTGACTTTAGTAACTGTGCAAAAGTTCATCAATAGAATATGTCAGGAAGTGTGTTAAATGAAGGATGTAAGATTCCAGGCAAATAAGATGATGAGTTTGTGGGATCCACTAACAGATGCCACAAATTTTTTGTTAAAGTGAGAAATTTACTTTTTAAATAAAAGTAATAGATAACGCTTTATTAAAGTTTTTATGTTTTTTATTGTTTAAGTGGGCCAAACCAAAGAAGGTCCTTTTTTCAATACTAGTATTTCCTATTTAAACTAGTTCAAATCCTGAGACCATAGGTATTTGGGGCTAAAGTATTATAAAGCTGAGTCATCCAATTTAGAAAATATAGGCTTTCAGCCTATCAGATTGAAGATAAATTTTTGAGGCAAAACTGACCCTTGTGGTAATAATTTGATGAATTGTATCCAATCACCAGCGAGTAAAATTTTCTCACCTTGGCGGTGGTCAGACTCATGTGGTAATGATTGGTTAATTTGCACCCTATTATTGTCAAGTAAAATCTTCTCACCTCAGCGGTGGTCAGACTCATGTGGTAACAAACACCCCAAATTTTGCTGAGAAGTCAGAGCAATCCTATTATTAGTTATTAACCTATTAAGCCAGTTTTGGTTATAAACCATATTTTTCCAATAGTTAGGATTTCACCAAGAATCTGCCAAGGTCTTTTCGTTGTGGGTACTCATATTGTTGATAACCACAATATCATTTGAAGATCAAGCAGGTGATGGGCCAATCATGGTAGCAGATTTGGGGGCACTTGTACCTCCAACATTCTTTTTCTCAAGTCAAGGAGATTGTCTGACATTGCCCCCCTCAAGAATGTTGGGAGGGGTGTAGGGTTGCGGCCATGTACCCAGTTTATGATAATTCCTGTAGCCAAAGACTTTATAGAATACTCATTTTCTCTCTTATACATGATAGTAAATGGCCCCTCCCAGATTGATCCAAGTTTGCCACTTCAAGTAGTTATGTGATTATGATAATATAAGACCATATCCAACACTTGGTAAGAAGGTAGAGGAGCTCAGCTCATTGGCAGCTTGGCCTTCTTTAGTAACCATTTTTGTGAGGTTGGTCATAGCCTCTGATTGAAGCTGAATGATGCGGTTAGCTAACCTTCACATGGCTTTCTTGGGTTCCTCTCCTCTAGAGAAGACATCCTTAGCTAAAAGAGCAGGTATGCCCAGTTCCCTGCCATACAAAACTCAGAAAGGGGACATCTTCAGAATCTGGTGATAGCTAATTCTGTAAGCCATAAGCGTGCTTGGGAGATAATGATCCCAATGAAGGGGATCAGATGAAGCCATTTCTTATAAAATAGAAACCATAGTACCATTTGCTCGCTCCACTGTACCATTGGTTGATGGGTTATATGGAGCTGAGAAAAGTTGCTGGGCTCCCATGGAAGTAGCCAAGATTTTAACTACTCTGGAGGTAAAATTTTTCCCATTATTGCAGAGTAGAACTTGAGGGCACCCATGTCAAGTGAAAATATTTTGATGAAGAAAGGTGGCAGTGGCCTTAGCAGTTTGGGCCAGCAGCGCCACAGCTTCAACCCACTTCATGAAGTGGTCAATGCCTACCAAAATATATCTGTTTCCACCTGTGGTTTGAGGAAGCAGCCCTACTACATATAAGCTTATGGTATGGAATGGCTGTTGCGGGGTAGTCAGCTGATATTGATATCTAGTTTTGAGCCAAGACTGCTTCTTACATGTAAGGCAAGCATCCAAGACTTCGATGATAGCTTCCATGATTCCCTCCCAAAAATATTGATCCTTAATCCATTTGTAGGTTTTCTTAACTCCTCCATGGCCTAAGGTGAATGAGCTTCCAGGATAACAGGTACACATTCCAAGGGTTGTAGGTAAGGCAACTACTTCGCCCCCAC